>CAHIKZ030005079.1:447500-535000 GCA_903632075.3 Acanthosepion pharaonis | reverse complement strand
TATATATATATATATGAAGAAATACACGGAAAAAACAAAAAAATCCTTATATTCAATTATGATGTTTTTTAATATAAGGATTTTTGTTTGTTTTTTCCGTATATTTTTCTTCATACTGTCGGATCTATATCCATATATTTGCTTATATATATATATATATATATATATATATATATATATATATATATATATATATGTAAGATTGTATGGACACAAAAGAAAAATTGACTACGACGAAAATGTCTAGAGAGTACCTTGGTCACAAGATCATCTACAGTAAATTTGCGCCGTGGCTCTTAAATTTTACCATTCCTGGCAGAAGTTCTGTTATCACAGTTTGGGAATTCTACTAATAAAAGAGATGGAAAGAAAAAGAATCTAAATTAATTCGACTAGATTAAAAAAGAAATTCAGATGAAACAAACGTATACTAATGACCAAAGGAAAAGATGTCACCTGGTGTCACCGTTGGGAAATTCCTGAAAATCGGGTTCGATGATGATCAGTGTGAATGAAATTAAGAAAACGAAACTATTTGATAATTGACGATGATTGCTCTGATATGGGTCCTCATAGATTTTAACCAAGACTAAATAGATTCTATTATCTTATTTGTCTTGGTTAGAAATCTATCTTAAGATGCTGACTACAACTCTCTTCCCCCACAATATCATGGCTACTCGAGGGAATGTATCGATCTGAAAAATGTACAACTGAAATTTTTAAAAAAATAGGATATATTACGGTACTTCATAATCTACTGCAACGGGAAGAACGGATTTTTTATAAAAGGAATAATTTAGGCCAAATGTTGGTTGGGTATTGATAGCGTAACTTTATCATCTCGAAAAATAGAATTTGTTGAGCCGAATTCAGATTCTAATTGAGTTCAGTCACTTTCCCGCCACCGTAATGTAGCTTCCCTCTGCCTTTTCTATAAATAATTTCAAGGAAATTTTTCTGACAGGATTTTGTCTTCAGTTCCTAGACGTTACGAATTTAAGCACAGCACGAAGTTCGTGTTAAAGTCTCATTAACTTGCAGTCGAAATGCTTTGATGTAACAGTAAGTTCGATGCTAACACTTGCAGATTGCAATGTGAATCCTTATATTCTGCCATGGATCATGAGATTATTGATAAAATCCAAAGAATCTACAATGTTGCCGGTCCTGACCTGGCCTCTCGGCTTCAGTCACTGTTCAACTTTCTCCTACTAGCATTCAAAATGCAATCTTTTTATAATATAAAATCAGTAAATTTAGTCCAAAGGCTTGAACAATGTGTTGATAGATCGAAAAATGGAATTTGTCGGGTCAAATTCAAATTCTAATCGAATCTATCTTTTTCACACTAATACCTTTGGAAAAGGCATGAATACATCTCCTAGTTATGGGTAAATAGGAAGATATACAGAAATATTTTACCTTTCGTGGTCGAAGGAACAGAAATGCCTGGATTTAAAATGTTCATTATGAGTTATTGCTTGTTTGATACTGTTGTAGAGTAGTTTTCACAGTGGAGGCTTGTATTTCACTAATTCGGTCCTAAAAGGTTCGACGTACAAAACGTTAGGAACTTGAAATAATAGTTAATGACGCAGCAATCTAGTTGTGGTGGTTGATACTTTAATGTCCGACATCGACTGACTCACTCAACTCACTGAGCCTAATGGCGACTGCTACTACTACTTATTATCTGTGGGAGAGTCTATTTACAATAGAATAGGTATGTTCTAGTATAACAAATACTTAATCGAAATTCCCATGAAAATTTCAAGCTTTTCCTATTGTAATTTTCTGGTAAATAAGTCATTAGATATTGACTAATAATAAAAAAAAAAAAAAGTTATGATTGTCTACGATGTTCTTCTTCAATTTGTTTTTTCTTGCCATTATTATTATTATTATTATTATTATTATTATTATTATTATTTCCTTTAATTTCTGATGTATACCTATTTTCTTCCAGTCCCGACCAGAGGCATAAAGTTAGAAATGGCATCATGACATTTTCCACTGAGCATACTTGAAAAAAAAATCACACATATTTTAAATAGATGAAGCCCTGCGTATATACTGCTATACCAATAAGCATACACTCCCTAAATTTATTGTTTTTCATGATAATATCAGGTTTGTTGGTTTTCCTGTCAGTTTAAATTGGCATGTCCCTGAGGATAGTTCCAGAGATAAAGCACTTCGTAAGGTGTGGGATGTACTTGTGAGAACAATTTTTTATATTTCTTTGAGACATAGATTACCAGGAATCCCTTCAATGGGTCTATTTGAATCTTTTTCAATAAATCCAAGTGCTCCAAATACAACTGGAATTGTTGCTCTTATGTGCCACATTTTTTAGATTTCGATTGCGAGGTTCTTGCATTTTCATAGTTCCTGAAGATCCTCAAAGATACATCAGAGTCTGAAGGAATTACTATGTCTATAACAAAGCACATTTTAATGTTATTATTATTTGTGTATGCTATGTTTCCTGATTTGTATCGTGTAGATACGGGTTCAAACTATGGTCTTTAGACCCTATAGGATAATTGTCATTTAATTGATAGCACTATTCTTAGTATATGGGATGTTCCTAGTAGGGCGATATTCTGGACAATGTATTGTATGTTGATGTTATCTGGGACACTGTTAATAAAACTGTCCATTCCTTTTTTTACGGGGTCCAGAGCTCCGATTACTACTACCTCAGTCTTCATTCCCCACATCCTGTTAATTTCGATCTCCAGGTCCTTGTATTTGGACAATTTCTCGATAATTTTCATGTCAGTGTTTCTCTCAGATGGTAATGCTATGTCAGTAAGCATACACTTTTTGAATTTCTTGTCTTTTATGATAATATCAGATCTGTTGGCTTTTATTTCCCTGTCAGTTTGAATTGGCATGTCCCAGAGGATAGTTACATCGTTATTTTGGGTAACTGTGTCTGTTTGGTATCCATGCCATCTCTCAGTGATTTCGATTTTGTGCTTCTTGCATCTCTTCCAGTACACATATGTAACTAGCTTCTCATGCCTGTGGGTATATTCATTTTATTATTATTATTGTTGTTGTTGTTTTATTTCCTTTGGCTATTAGTGTATATTCATTTCTTTTCGAGTCCGGACCAGAGACTTAAGATCAGAAATGGCATCATGACATTTTTCACTGAGAAGTTTTGAAAAAATATCACACATATTTTACATAGATAAAGCCCTTCGTAAGGTGTGGGCTGTACTTGTGAGAACATTTTTTTATATTTCTTGAAGACCTCCCTTCATTGAGTCTGTTGAAATATTTTCCAATTAATCCGAGAGCTCCATCTACAACTGGAATTATTAATGTCCGCATGCGTCATTTTTGAGATTTCGATTTCAAGGTCATTATATTTTGATAGTTTTTGAAGATCTTCAAAAATACATTGCAGTCTGTAGGGACTGTTATGTCAATAAAGAGGCACATTTTGTCTTTTCAATTTTACCCATAGGAAACAACTACCTCAAAATTCAGGTTCGTCTATCGTCCGTTTCACAGACCTCCCAGGTCATTTGAACAGGAGTACAGGTTTATCCTTTGTTTCCTCTTTAGGGTTGGATTTCCGGTTCCTTCTAAAGGCTTCTCATTCTCTTTTACTCAAAGAAACCTTAGCGTCTTAGTGGCATTATCGCTTTGATTGGTGTGAATTGATTAAAAATGAATAATATAGTGTGAAGTACCCCTTCCGTTGAAAGAGCCATGAACACTCTTTCCGAGAAAAATGTTATTCAAACAGATAATCATCTAAATGGGCGTTTCTCAATCGATGCGTCCAGGCGCACTAATGCGCCCTAAAATGGGACCAGGTACGCCCCAAGTTAATAGAAAAATAATTTCTTAATTATTTTTATATTTCAATAAATCTAAATAAGAGAAAGACCGAATGGAGTAAAAATACACATTTCGTAGCATTTACTTTTTTAAAAGTGTTCAATAGAAAGTAGAGCAAAATATTATTATAAGAGATTATAATAAAAACATTTTACATAGCTACACAAAAGCTTTTATACATTATTTACATTATTCGGACTATTGTCCTCATCTTTGTCGCGATATTTATCACAACGTTTCGGCCGTTGTACGCTCCGGCCTTCTTCAGGTGGTTGAAATGTCGAACTGAACCCGTTATTTCGCTCACTGGGGTAGACTGTTCTAGTTCCACGTGCCATGTTTGATGGATGTCAGTTATCAGTTATCTCCTCCTAATTTCCCTCTGAAAGTTCTCCACTGCCTTAACCGGGTATTGAACTCACACTCTTTGGGTCCTGTCACTGCACAGCGGATAAAGGCGTTGGTTATATCCAGTGACAATATTTTTTAAAAACCTAGAGACATGGCTTCCATGTCTAAGTCAAGTTTTTGATATTTAATCCAGATGCTAAGTTCTTTAATTTTTTTATAATCATTTCGATTTTCCCTTCTACAACGAATTTAAATCCATCATTATCGGTCACTTTAAGATATAACAGATTCTTCATAAATACATTTAAATGAAAACTATATCGCTAATCTTCCTTGGGGATTCTAAGCTAAAAAATGACAATCATTAAAGCTATTTTCCAAGCAAAGCTTTCATATATGCACATCTAAACATACAATTTAAAATAAAAAACGGATAAAGCCATCATTTCATGCCTTTGACGATATACAGTACATACGTCCATCTTCTACCATAACACTCTAAACACAATCTAAATAATATTCATTTCAAAAAAGAACATTGAATATTACTCGCTCACTTTACTTTTTACCAGACTTTGAATTATAACACTTTGTGTTCTCCACGATATCAGGCGATTAGCTTTGATTGTTCTGTCAGTGTGTATTGCGTAGTCCCATAGAATTGTAACAGGTCCTATCTCCGTAACCGGGTCTGGGTGGTCTTCATACCAATTTCTTGCAGTTTCCTTTCCGTAAGTGTTGCAGATTTTCCAGTGCAGATATTAGCCCACTCTGTCGTGCCGTGTTTTATATTCAGTTGCTGCGAATACCACGCAACCTGATTATTATTATTATTATTATTATTATTATTATTATCTTTGATTTCTGGTGTGTACACATTTCTTTCTGGGTCCGGTCCAGAGACCTAACTTTAGAAATGGTACCATAACATTTTCCATTGAACAACTAAAAAACAAAAGACATATTTTCACATAGATAAAGCCCTTCGTAAGGTGTGGGCTGTTCTCGTGTGAACAATTTTTTGTACTTCTTTAAGGCATGGGCTTCCAAGAATCCCTTCATTGAATCTACTGGAATCTTTTCCTACCAATCCGAGGGCTCCGACTACAACAGGGATGTTCTCATGGGCCACATTTTTGAGATTTAGATTCCAAAGTCATTATTATTATTATTATTATTATTATTATTATTATTATTATTATTATTATTATTATTTCTTTCGCACGTTATTCGTTTATGAATGTTCTGCATCAACTATTACCACCCAGACTCGTACTACTGCATGTTTTGACCGACTTTTCAAGCACCTCTTGAGCATTCATGAACGTTTTCAAATTTACAAGCCTTGATAAACCAATGACATCCTCGCCTTTGTATATAAACACGTGCAACAAAATAAATCCTTCATTACCTTGATAAAGTCCCTCAGAGGATGATTCGCGTCGGCTAAATATAGTTTTTACACTTGTCTCTTTAAATTTAAGGTCTTAAGAATAAACGCTTATTTCAGAAGACATTATTATTTAACTATTTTCAAATTTAAAGACTAATTTATCCTTATAAGAATTTAAAGCGCGCCACAGAATTCTAGTTATTCTTCAGGTACCCCCTGAAGTAAAAAAAGGTTTAGAAACACTGATCTAAAGGGACAATTGATGACTATGCGTAGGGGAGATAAAACATCCTAAAACCATGTCATTGGGTCTACACTTTTTGTCCGGCTGCCTGTGTTTGGGGTGGTACCGCATGGTACCCTCATGGTAAACGCCCTGACTTCTTTCGACTAACAGCTTCCCTCAGCCTGTCCAGTGTTTCACAGTATCTGGACGCGTTGTCTGGCCATGTGATGTGAAGTCCACGAGCAGCACACTTTTTAAATCCCAGAACACAGTTGCTATCAATATATTCGCTGACCGCTGAACTTTAAAATTAATGTCGGTACAGTGACGATGGATGCCTCCAGGTCACGGAATCGACCTTTGTCCACGGGGTAATATAATGATTCCGGTAACGCCATCCATGTACTCCGGGATGTCTACATTAGCGTACCAAAAACCGAAAAGAAAATGTGTTCTTTTGTCAATTGCTTTGGAACCCTAACTTGGATTTTATACGCGCTCAGTTCGCATTAAAATTTTCCAGAATACTTACATTTATGTGTAACTAGCAGTAGAGCCCGGCGTTTCCCGGGGATGTAACAGTAAGAGATAGATCAAATATCGACCATCATAAAGACTGAAAAATTAAATTGACAAAGATTATTGTTTAAAGTTGACGGACACGCATGTCTTTTTTTTTTACGAATTGGTCAAACCCAAACTCAAACAAAAACATTGTTTTCAATCGTTATGAGTCTACCGATTGAATAGAATTTTATTATAAAGAATTGTCTTGTAAATGGAATTTTTAAAGCATTCTGAATGTAAAAATAAAGAAAAAAGTGTGCAAGACAATAAGAAACACTACCTGAAAAATGTAGGAAATCCGATACCATATATAAACGAACACACACACACAAACAAACAACCAACATGGGTTTTATAATAAGTATAACTCGATAACTCGATATTAATAAGTATAACTCGATATGAGGTGTCCCCCTTTCATTAATGCCTCTTAATCGTGTTTTCAAATTGAAAAAACAATTGTGTTTTTCCAATTTTTGGCGCTGTCAGAACCACCGCAAGGTAATTTTACATAGTCCTGTGAAGTTTTGTTGAAATCGGTTGAAAAATGTAGGAAATCCGATCCAATATATAAACGTACAGACACACACAATCTGCGTTTTATAATAAGTAAGACTGTACATGCTTCATTCGAAAATTAGATAAATTTGATAAAATCTACCGTTTTAGAGTTATCGACAATAAAAGTTCGGATTCATTTGCGTCGTTGGTGGCAGCCATTACTGGCGTTGTTTGTATACATTCGCTGCGAAAAGCTAACCGCGGAAGAGAACGTAGTTAACGATCTTGTTCACTGATCTAACTTGTCTCAATAACTGCGCAAGAGAACTATATTGCTGCGCAATAATCAAGACAAAATATAATATTCTACTCATACCTATTCGGCAGCGAATGTATACAAACAACGGCAGTAATGGCTGCCACAACGCGAATGAATCCAAACTTTTTTCTGTCGATAAGTCCAAAACGGTAGATTTTATCAAATTTATCAAGCCAGATTTGAATGAATCATATACAATTATACATAAATATAAGTATTGTGGTAATCGTTAATGCGAACTGGGCGTGGGTGTTAAACTGCAAATTAACTGGATAACTTGCCAAGTAATCGATTAATAATTCAAATATGAAGGAGGATTCTTTATCTATCTCCCCAAAACAAATACCCTGGGACTCAAGCATAAATGCTCAATATTTGCCTATCCCCGAAACAGGTAAATATATTTAGACTCAAATATAAACGCACAATATTTGCTTAGCTCTGAAACAGGTAAATACATTTAGAATATTTGCCTATCCATGAAACAGGTAAATACATTTAGAGTAAATATAAAGCTACCATATTTATCTATCCCCGAAACAGATAAATAATTTTGAGCCCAAATATAAACACCCAATATTTACATATCCTCGAAACAGGTAAATGCTTTTAGACTCAAATTTCAAGGTCAATATTTGCCTTTGCAAAACAAATAGGCAACTAATTTTAGACTCAGACATAAACGTCCAATCATTGCCTTTCCCCGAAATAGGTTAACGCTTTTAGACTCCAATATAAACACCTGATATTTGCATTTGCACAAAATAGGTAATTAATTTTAGACTTAAATATAAACGGCCAATAACTTCCTATCAACGAAATAGGTAAATTCATTTAAACTTAAATATAAAAACCCGATATTAGCAAACAATAGATAACTAATTTTAGACTCAAATATAACCGCCAATTAATTGCCTACCCCAGAAATAAGTTAACGCTTTTAGACGCCAATATAAACACCTGATATTTGCATTTGCACAAAATAGGTAATTAATTTTAGACTTAAATATAAACGTCCAATAATTGCCTATCCCCGAAATAGGTAAATGATTTTAGACTCAAATATAAACCCCCAATGTTTGCCCATGGCCGAAGCAAGTAAGTGATTTTAAACCCAAATATATATGCACATTATTTGTTTCCCCATGAAACATATAAATCCCAAATATAAACGCCGATTATTTGCCTATTCCCAAAACAGATAAATGTTTTTAAACTCAAACAGTTAAGATAATGAATATTGTGTTGGCGTATTAAGGGGACTTACTGTCATTTAATCTCCAGTGGAAACATTACATAATAATTAGTTTAATTAATTTAATTCTAAAATGGAAGATAAAAGAGGACACTTATAAGTAGCATCACTAAATGACTGTTGAAATCTCTCAGATAAGTAATGAGGAAAGTGGGCTTGGAAAATTTAACACACATCGATATATTCAATGTAAGAGGAACAAAGAAAAAACAAGGCATAACCTTACCTAACAAGTTTGTGCAAATGATTGTCAGACCTGAGATTAGAAGAAATAGCAAATGATGAATTTTATTAAGAGCTACAAAGAACAGGAATGCGTGGAGAGCCATAATGCCCACTGTTAAGGGGTCCACCAATTTTTATACAAATGGACTCACCCAGTGTATACTTATACTACTGCCAGTGAAAAGACGAGAGCAAGACCGAAGATTCGAGTCCAGAGTGACAGAGTAAAAGGTTGTAGGTAACCGGAAGAGGGAGGGTGAGGTAACAGCGTTGTAGGAGTCAAAGTGAGCGAGCACGTAGACTCAGTAAGAAGTCATACAGCGATACTTCAATACTAAAGGCTGTATATATATATTTTGCTACTAACCCGTATTCCTGGAACTACTAACCTGCATTAACAGTTTGTATTATTACGTTAATACATTATTTTCATATATTCATTCCTGGCGTTTGTTATTTATTGGTACCGAATTTCAACCCGTAATCCACAACACCCACGTTCTGAAAGGACAAGGTACAGGGAAGTATATAGTTGGCAGAACAAGAATAATTTGAGATTATATTGTGAGACCGGAACTACCTACACAATAGACTCTTCCAGGTCTATATTAAGTATACGACACAACACTCTAGACTGAGAGAGAGACACTGAGAACCGCGTACGATTACCAGTATTGGACACTAACATATAGCAACGCTTACACTATCTCTGTAACCTGTTGTTAATATATCTTTCTTACATCTAATCCGTGTTTTGCTTCTGTGGTCCCAACTTTGGGCCCACATCAGATTATAAAAAGACAAACTTTACTAAGAGCTACAAATGATAGGAAGTTGTGGAGAGCCTTGATCGCCGAAATTCTGAGGTTACACGATGCATTTAAATTTCTAACATGATGAGTTATCATTACTATTTACACTATTTATATGCGGACTAATGTCCTCATCTTTGTTGTTAACAGAACGTTTCGGCCGTTGTGGTCTCCAGCTTTCTTCAGGTGTGTGTCGAATAAGGAATACCGAATTGAACTATTTATTTAAACCACAGTGTCCTAGATTGTCCTCGTTCCACTGCCCATGTGTCAGTATTGAACAATAACAAACAAAAGAGAAGCTATGGTGAGTGGAATCAAGCAGGATACGTAAAGCAGGACTCATCGGGGTTACAAGTTCTCCACAGGAAATTGTCCCACGTGACGATAACTTAGTGGATTAAAACGACAGTTTGTGAATTGTGTGCTATAGTAATTGTGAGTTCAATCCCTGGGCTGGGCAGTGTGTACTTGTACTCAAACTGAGCATTACAAAAAATAAGGTTCATTTTTTATGATTTATCGGCCTTTTGTAGGTTAGTCAAAACCAGAAGATATTTTTAGATTGTAAAATTTTGGCGGGAGATAATCATAATTTATAGACACAGGTCTTACTGATTAACTCATATATGGAGGGATTAAGTGCATACATACATTCCCACGTAAATGGATATAATGAACCCGATTGGAACTAGAACTCTCCGATTTCCGATTCCTAGCCGTTAACCATTACACCAACCGAAAGTTTACAGCACCTGGTATTCCCAAGTGGCCACCTCTCTAGAGACTGACCAGGATCGACATTGCTTAACTTCGAGAACCGAACAACTTGATATGGTCGTAGGTTAAAAATAATAATAACTACATATCCGTAAACACGACCTGGTGCGTACTACCTCTGAACACCCCGACTGGGGGAAGACGGGGACAAGCTTGATTGAGCGTCATTGTCAGTGCTTTGTGAACCTCACTATGTATCAAGATGTGTTTGTTTTTTGTTTTTTTTTCTACCTTCATTTATATACGTTACAAATTAATCTAGGTACAAATGACGTAGTTTTTGACGTCATTCTGCGGTATTTTTGGTGAATTTGTTTTGCTCGTGCAAATCTCGAAAAAACACTATATAAAATTCCTTAACACTATATAAACACTATATAAAATTCCTTAACACTATATAAACGTTATATAAAATTCCTTAACACTATATAAACATTATATAAAATTCCTTAACACTATATAAAGACTATATAAAATTCCATAACACTATATAAACATTATATAAAATTCCTTAACACTATATAAACATTATATAAAATTCCTTAACACTATATAAACACTATATAAAATTCCTTAACACTATATAAACACTATATAAAATTCCTTAACACTATATAAACATTATATAAAATTCTTTAACACTATAAATACTATATAAAATTCTATTATATAAAAATTCCTTAACACTATATAAACATTATATAAAATTCTTTAACACTATAAATACTATATAAAATTCTATATATGAAAACACGATATAAAATTCAGAATTGAATTATCCATAATCTTGAAGGTGTTACAATGTTAATTTTAACAAAAAACAATCTTTAGTTAATGTTAAAAATTGTCACAAAACATTGTTGATTTATTTAAGATGGAATGATCTATTATAACAGGTCTCTAATTTGTATTTAGATACATTGTATTTATTTTCAATTATTCTAATTGACTTATTCACCTTTATTGCATAGGATCCATTATTTTACATAATAATATTTCATGAGATTATCTTGGTCAGCCTATGAACTTTTCAGCCAACTTTTCAACCAGACTGAAAGTAATACGAGCATCTATGTCTGGCTGTCTTTCTCTGTGATACCTTTTCACTCGAAATCCATCCAACCGATTTTGACCAAACTTGGAACATACATTGTACAACGTAAGAGATAGGTTCTTAGCGTAAAAATCGATAATTTTTAAAAAATCAATAATCGAAAAAGCCGATCAAAAATCGATAAATTCTTTTTTCCTCCGATTTCGCCCAAACTCGGTATGTAGGTTACTTACATCATGACGTGTTCAACAATACTTTATCTTTATTTCTAAAAAAAAAAAAAACGCGGAAAGCAAATAATCGTTTTCAACACAAATTTTAAACTAAAAACTCCCTCAATTTTCAAGCTATCTACTACAAATTTCACTTAATTGTAGTCAACAATAAGTTGATTGGTTAGCAATCATTTAACTTGATAACTGAGTCCACCCATATAGCGAAAACCCGCGTAATTAGCGAAAAATGTCGATTTTTACTGTTTTTCTTTCTTATTTTTCGTTGATTTTTCAACCAATTTTCATCAAACTTAACAATTGCTTTATAAATGCATCCTCTTTTACATCCCTGGTAGCACACTGACAAATTGAATTTCAACAACTCTTAAACAGTTGTGGTCAAAAGTGGGTCTTCATGTTGCCTGTTTTACCCCTTCATGTCATAGGCTAACTTCGATTGAATAAATACAGACGACTTCTGCTATATCAGTAACTGCATTAATTCAAAATGTTTTTAATGAAAGTACTTTAAATTAATTGGAAAAGATAGACTCTGTTACATCGAAACATGATGCTGTTTTTGCTCTATTTTAATTGAACGCTTTTTCTGATGGACCAGCTGGGTATGGCTGCTAGTATTAGTATAAAGTAGAAGAGGAGAGAGATGAGGAGGACAAGGGTAGGGGAAGCATGAATTAGAATAATCATAGGAGTAGGAGGATATGAATGGTAACAAAGGAGAGGAGGAGGAGATGGTAAAACAGAAAGAGGGGGGAGGTCGTGGAAGAGAAGGTGAAGCGAAGATGATGAGCCAGAAAAAAAGAAGAAAAGGCTGAAGACGAAAAAGAAGAGAAGCAAGAAAAGGAAGAGGACATGGAAGAGCAGGGGGGGTAAGTAAAAGAACACTGAAGAAGAAGAGGGAGACATTTGGAGGAGGAGGAGAGAAGAAGAAGCAAGAATTAGAATAATCATAGGAGTAGGGGGAGCAGAAGACGATGGAAAGAGAAGATATAATAGAGAGAAAAAGAATAGAATGCAGTGGGGGTGCAAGAAAATAAAGATTAAGAAAGGAGAGGAGGAGGAGAGATAGTAAAACGGAAAGGGAAGGAGGCGGAGGAAGAGGAGGTGGAGGAAGAGGAGGTGAAACTGTGAGAGAAGAAGATGAGGAGGACAAAAGAAGTCTGAGAAAGAAAAGGCGAAGCAAGTAAAAGAAGAAAAGGTACAGCAGGAGGAGAAGTAAGTAAAAGAAGGAGAGAGGGATAGGAGGGTGAGTAGGGAATGATAAGAAGAAGAAAGAGGAGGAGGAAGAGGAACATAAAGTAGAATAGAGGGGGGATGAAAATGCAGTGGGGAAGAAAGAAAATGAAGAAGAACAAAGGAGTAAAACGGGAAGAAAAAGAAGGAAGACGAACATATTCAGGAAAGGGAGGAGAAAAGGAGAAACAAGAAGACGAGGCGGACAAACGAAGAAAAGAGATGAAAAAGAAAAAGAAGAGAAGCAAGAAAAAGGAAAGAGCAAAGAAGAAGAAGAAGAAGAAGAAGAAGAATTCTGAGGGGATAAGGGAGGATAAATCAAACACAAAGGAGACGAAAAAAGAGTAGAAAAAAAAGGAGAAAAAATAAAATAAAGAGGAAAAGGAAGACTCTGGTTGGGGACGAAAGGATGAAACAATTAAATGAGCACGAAGACGAAAAAGAATAAAAAAAAGCGTGGGAAAAAAAGAAAAAAGATGAAGAAAAAGAAAGTGAAGAAGAATTCTGAGAGGAGAGGGGAAGATGAAAGAGTTAAACAAGCACGAAAGAGACGAAGAAGACAAAGAAAAGCAACAAAAAAGCACGAGAAACAGGACGTAAAAGATAAAGAAGAAGAAAAAGAGGAAAAAAAGATGAGGAAGAATCTGGGAGGAGAGGAGAGGATGAAAGAGTTAAACAAGCACGAAGAAGACGAAAAAGAAGCAAAATAAACGTGGAAAAATGAAGAAGAAGAAGAAGAAGAAGAAGAAGAAGAAGAAGAAGAAAAATCTGGGAGGAGAATGAAACATTTAAGTAAGCACGAAGACAAAGAAGAAGAAGCAAAAGAAGTAGAAGACGAAGAATAGGAGAAGGAAGAGGAGTATTTTAAGAGAAAGAGGAGGTGCAGGAAGAGGAGGTAGAGGAAGAGAAGGTGAAATTCTGAGAGAAGAAGAAGAGGAGGACAAAAGAAGTCTGGGAAAGAAAAAGCGAAGCAAGAGAAAGAAGAGAACAAGGTAGAGCAGGAGGAGAAGTAATTAAAAGAAGGAGAGGAGGATGAGTAGGGAATGATAAGAAGAAGAAAGAGAAGGAGGAGGAACATAAAGTAGAATAGGGGGGTGCAAATGCAGTGGGAAAGAAAGAAAATGAAGAAGAACAAAGGAGTAAAACAGAGGAAAGGATTAAAAAGAAGAAGCAGAAAAATACGAAGAAGAAGGGTCATAGTTGCACACCTGTAGTTCCTGGTTGCTTTCGCTTAAGATCAACCTAATAAGTCCTACCAGTACTCCAGCATGGCCGTCAGTATTCGAGCTGATCTTCATCATACTCTCATTTCGACTGTTTCAGTATCCATAGTAGCAAGCTTATTATTCGTCCCCCTCTGATCATTTCTTTTCAGCTGACCTTCAAGTTTTCGAGGCATTGTGAGTTCCTATTGTTATCAACAACCTCAATATCACAAAGAGGCGACCGCCGCCATATCTTGCTAAACACAAGTACCATTTCCGGCATTCTTTGACGCGAACCTTTGTTCGTTATAGTTGCTGCAGTTGTGCATAAGCAAGACCAAAAGACGACACGCATCTCAGATTCGGCTTTCAAGATCCTTTGTTTACTGCAATACCTAATCGCTTCAGGCTATAATGACCCTATTTCCGATTGATACGCGGTCACAACTATGAGTTTTGGGCAGGATTATCGGCGACACCTCTACTTTCGACAGTAGCAGTTGGATAAAGATCTTAAATGTGGCCAACAACAACGGAATACCGGCTTTGCTCACTATATGTTTGGTCGGCTTAAAAACAAAGAAATTCTGATAAAGCCTTTGTTCCTTTGATGCGTAAAAATGGGTTATCCAATTCTTCCAACAGCACTGCAGACAGAGGTCAGTTTAAATCCGAATTAAGTTCAAAATATTCTAAAAATAAAAATGGCTGGTAATTTCTGATTGGAAATTTAAATCTTTAACTGTCCTTATTTTTAGATATAATCTTGCATCCTGATACAGACAGTTTTGACTCTCCAAGAGATCCTTCCATTTGTTATCTGTAAATTGTCATGACTTTTTAGGATAGATAGCGAAAATGTACAGAACAATATAATTAATAATCAATAAAATCCAAAATTACCTCATATTGGGAATAGCGTATTTCGACCGACGGAGATATCGGCCATATATATATATATATATATATATATATATATATATATATATATATATATATATATATATATATAGGGTGCAATAAAGTCGGCATACAGTTACTTATGATAAAAAAGCAACGAACTGAAGCAGGTGGCTTGTAGTTGAATAGTATCAGGGAATTGATTTGCTATTGTTTACCATAGAATTTTATTGTTACTAACCAGAATTAACCAGAACTATTTTAATAATAAATTTCTGTACTGATTGCTTTGTCTTAATTGTTATTGTAAGTATCGTGACTTTAATGCCATACACAATATATATATATATATATATATATATATATATATATATATATATATATATATATATATATATATTGAACAATCAAAAAAATTTTTAAATTAAAATCTTCAGACACACTGGGTTGTAGATTAATATTCTTTCGTTTTATTATTATTATTTCATTTAGATTCCTCGACTAGTTTCGGCCAAAATGGCCATCATCAGGAGAAGAAATATTTCTGCTTGCTGGTAGCAGTGAACTACAGAAATGAATGTCTTGATGGAGAAAATGAACTTTTATCTGTAGTTTTCATTTGTTTTTTATTTTTTTAACATGAATTTTAATCAGTCCTTGTGTTGGTCAAACAGTCTCTTAAGTTGTTATTTGAGATAAGAGCTGGATGGATTCATGCTGCTCTGAATTCCCTTGGTCATTTTGACAGTTTTAATGGTTCCTGGAGAGGGGATGTGTCTCTGTTTAGTGTGTGTGTGTGTGTGTGTGTGTGTGTGTGTGTGTGTGTTATTTTGTTCTTAGGGAGTGAGTGAGTATGATATGTGTAAGCGTGTATATTGCTGTGTGTGTGTATTATCATTTGGCTCATTAGGGAGTGAGTGAGTATGATGTGTGTAAGTGTGTATGTTCGCGTGGGTGTGTGTATAAGTGTGAGGCCTCATATATATATATATATATATATATATATATATATATATATATACAAAGAGAATGAGAGAGGATGGGAATTTTGAATATTGAAAATACTTCTGAGTTTTTTTTAATAATGTGTTTTCAATCTTGGTTTTTTAAAATATGTGTTTTGCATTCAAAATCATTTCAAAAGAAAAAATAAATTCTAGTATTTTTTTACTTTTTTATTGTTTGATTTTCATTGATCTATCATATTTCATATGTATTCATCTCTTTAAAAAATTATACTCCTCCCTTCTAACACTCTTTCTACTAAACTTAAAAAATGAATTAGTTATACTAGTATATTTACGACTACGTCTAAGACAATCGGAGATATAACTAGGAAGAAAAATAACACCAATTCAAAGGCCGTAATTTATGAAATGAATTGTTTACAATGTAAAAAAGTTAATATTAGAGAGACATCACGTAATCTAAATCCCGTATCTACGAACACAACAAAGATTTACGCTTAGGCAACCATGCAAATTCTCTCGTAATCCACATAGACTGGCCATAACTTTGATTTTATTAATGCCATTCTAATTAAAAACTGATATGTATTTTTACGAAGAAAGTACCTCGAGAGCCTGTTAATAACCATATTACCAACTATAAATACGCATCAAAAACATTATATTACATCACCAAACTTGAATGAATCCATTCTTAAAGAATCTAAACATATGTTTATCTAAAACAACCCGTATGTAAGTAAAAATATTCCCAAATCAACATACACAGAACCAATAAACATAATGTCTACTAGAAAAACACACACACATGCACACATACACTGTTCACACCGAGGGTTAACCGTTATCTTCCCCACTGTGCCTTTGCTATGTAGCCCTCTACCTCGAGTGGCTCCCGGTCCTTGTGCAGGGTGAACACCACTGTAAAAAAAACAAAGGCTGAAGAAACCTGGTCGTATATTAGCCGTAGGGGGTTTCTTGCAGCATGACACTTTTAATGTATTTTCACCTAATACTTAATAAAGATTTAAGTATTAGGGATAATTAGTTATCGCTAATCCTAGGATCTTCACCACCACGTCCAAGACAATCGGAGATATAATTAGGAAGAAAAATAAATCCAGTACCAATTCAGATGCCGGTACTTATAAGATAAATTGTTTACAATGTAAAATAATTTGTCAGAGACATCACGAGATCTAAAAGCCCGTATCTACGAGCATAAAAAGGATTTACATTGGTACAGCCATTCAAACGCTCTCATAATACACAGGAACAAAACTAGCTATGACTAATGCCTCCCTAATTAAGAAAAGAACATAATTCTTTAAAGAAAGTATTTCGAGATCTGACTAATAATATTACCAAATATAAATACGCATCAAAAATATATCATCCAGCTTTATTGAATCCATTCTTAAAGAATATAAAGACTGTTTATCTAAAGCAAACGGTATGTAAGTAAAAACGTTCCCAGATCAAAATGCGCAGAATCACCAAACATTCAGTATTTACATTAGTCGGACTATTGTCCTCATCTTTGTCGCCATATTTGTCACAACGTTTCGGCCGTTGTACGCTCCGGCCTTCTTCAGGTGGTTGGAATGTCGAACTGAACCCTCAAGGACACATGGCACAGTGGATAAAGGCGTTGGTTAGATCCAGTGACAGACCCAAAGAAGGTGAGTTCAATTCCTGGTTAAGGCAGTGGAGAACTTTCAGAGGGAAATTAGCAGGAGATAACTGATAACTGACATCCATCAAACATGGCACGTGGAACTAGAACAGTCTACCCCAGTGATCGAAATAAAGGTCTACCCCAGTGATCGAAATAAAGGGGACAGAATCACAAAACCTATGGTCTACTAGACAGACCGACAGACAGACAAATACACATACACACACACACACACACAAACACACAATTACGAATATACATTACCAACTGATTCCCCCATAAACACACTAGAATTTTTATACACTTGCATGCATATTGCACTATTTACGATTTTTTAGGTCAGCTTTGAATCCGTTATTTTCTTGAAATTTCGGATGGACTCGTCATCTCTCATTGAATTCGGAATGCCATAAATTATACTAACGTTGCTTTAAAGAGTCGAATGCACGGGAAACGTGATTGGCCAATGAGATTCAAACAACACAAAAGTAAAAATACCAGAATTTCTTTCTTCTTTTTTTCTATTTCATTCTCTGATGAAACTTTAATGAAAGTGAAAGTGAAAGTGTCAGATTGGTAATCGCTTCCTCTTTGTTCTTTATCTTATTATATAATATATATATATATATATATATATATATATATATATATATATATATATATATATATATATATTGTTACGAGGCCCCACTTTGTCCTACTTCTTTACACTTACACTATAAAATACAAAATCTAACTTAAAATGATGACTTAAATCTGTAGCTACTAGATGCCCTTTTCACCAAACCCTTTAGATTTCATAATAATAGAATGGAACTTTCTAGAAGTCTCTAGAAACTTCTACTGAGTTCTAGAGGGTACAAAAAACATATATAAATAGGAGTTCATACCAACTAGCCAGTTGCTTCCTGAACTCACAGCCACGACTACTGAGGTCGACAGCGGTCCTTTTAATTCATGAACAAAGCATCGACCAAAAGAATTTAAGTTCCGACAGTCCTTGAAAAGAAAAGGCTATCAGTATATACTTTTTATTCCTTGATGATATTGACCAAACACCTTTATTTTATATACATGTGAATATGTAACTATTTTTCTAAGAAGAAAATAATATGATTCTTTCACTAGCGATGAATTCTCATCCGTCGCCTTAATATTAACTGTATTTAGAATTTCACTTCCACTCCCTCATATAGCTACATGTTAAGCCAACTACTTTCTGAGCTCCCACATGCTTATTAGCTTGTTAGCTTTTCCCAACGTATATTGTTTAAACCTAAGCCCAACTGTTTATAAAAATATTGTAATATATGTTATATAAACCCACTTTTCGTTATTACACGTAATCTTTTTTCAACTTTTATTTTCTAAGAATCTGTTTAATCTTATTTCGTGTTGCGCCACATGCATATATATATATATATATATATATATATATATATATATATATATATATATATATATATATATAGGTTTAGTACAGGGTGTTTCAAAAAGAATACGCCAAAATCATCACGTGATGTGTCAAAGACGAAAAAAATACAAACCTCTAGCATAAACACATGTGTTGTATATACATCCAAGTTTCATTTCATGTTTTATAAGTGCTCAATGTGGCCACCACCGGTAGCGCGGACAACATCAAGGCGATATGAGAATTCCTCCCAAACACGCCTCAGCATGTCACGGTCCACCGTGTTGATTGCAGCTGTTATTCGATCTTTCAAGTCATCGATACTTGCTGGAAGTGCTGGAACATAAACTTGGTCTTTAACATACCCCCACAAGAAAAAGTCACACACAGTGAGGTCCAGAGATCTGGCAGGTCAAGCACAGAGAGCAAGGTCTTTAAAACCTCTCCTCCTAATCCATCGCTGAGGCATGTTTTCATTCAGATAAGCTCTAACCCCGAGATGCCAATGGGGTGGTGCTCCATCTTGCTGAAAAATGAAGTCCTCTCCACTTGCTCCTATGTAACACGTGGTCTTCCAGGACTCTTTCCTTTGCACAGGCACCCACTCTCTTTATACTGTGTAACCCACCATCGAATGCTCTCATGATGGGGCGGATCAATGCCGAATTCTGTTCTGAAAGCACGCTGCAACGTGACAATGGCGTTTGTTTTCACGAACTCAAGCACGCAAAACGCCTTATGCTGAGGAGTCGCCATTTTAATTGATCTTCCCACAATTCAGCTGCACCGGAAGTTATACTAACGACAGCGGTGAAACTGACACCCAATCAAACTTTGATAATTACTCTATCAAATAACCACTGATTCAGTCCACTACAGTGCTATAGACCTGAAAAAACAGCATAATGATTTTGGTGTATTCTTTTTTGAAACACCCTGTATATATATATATATATATATATATATATATATATATATATATATATATATATATATTATAAATTAATTGATTTAAAATATTTTTTTTTCGCTACACAGTTCTAACCATGTTTCAAAAATTGAAGCTAAAAAGCCACGAATTTAATTTTGCAATTAAATTAAAGACATTAGTTCCATTTCATCCTCAAGCGAATTTTGGAGTAACTTTTAAAATTACTGGGTTTTAAAGACACAGCTAAAATCACGTTTCCATGGTTACAGATAAATCTACTTCAACTGGACAAGGGGTGTCTGGGTTTTCCTTATGTCTGTATCATTGTATCGGTTATTAGCTACATTTTGGTAAGGGGTAGGGATGTATTTTTCAATGAGAACTGACATCTGTTGAATGCATGTCGTCTGGATTTTTTTTTTTTAAATTTATTGTTAACGGCAAAAAATTCTTACGGCATTTTTTTTCCTATTTGTAAATTTAAAGATTTTCGGGGGTGTTCAGATTAGGATACTTTTTAGTTTTTATTTAACTACGGTTTTTAATTTTTATTATACTATATTTTTTTTTATTGAACAGTTAAATGTATTAGAATCCCTTATATTATGTAGGATTATTTTTACAAGTATAAGTATGTATATTAGGGTACATTTTTTTTTAAGTAAAATTTGTGACAATGACGGCAAAAGTAGTTAATGCTCTGTAAATTTACATTGAGCACTATTTTGTAAAAATAAAAATATCTATAAGAACACCGGATTATATATCTTACTGTTCTTTCTTTTTTTTAAATATATATATATATATATATATATATAAAAGGAAATATGTTGTAGTGGTTCCAACGAGAGAAAAGTATGTATATTAAAAAGAAGAGGGGTGCCGCAAACGTTTTTTGTTGTAATGTGGATTTATTGAGAAAAAAATATTATACTTTGTTTTACATAATTTCACGACACGTGTTTCTGGTCTGGTCTCGCAACCGTCTTCAGGTGAAAGTGGAGATTTTACATATTATTAAAAAATAATTAATTTTTCTTCACGTTCAATGTGGAATATTCTCGATATGAGACATTCTGTTTGTGTGTTGGCAATCCGAATTTTCTTTCTAGAATTGTCAATGAAGAGTTCTGCGTGAAGGGTCATAAAACAATTAAGGTTTGTCCAGCGAGTAGTTATCGGCATTTAATCTTTTAATGTTTTAGTGACCTCTATGTGCTCTTGGATCTGTTTCTATTTTGGCGTGTTCCTGTCAGCATGCGTGTATATATGCGTGCGTATATTTCCTTACTACTATTCCAGAATATTCCACATTGAACGTGAAGAAAAATTAATTATTTTTAATAATATGTAAAAATCTCCACTTTCACCTGAAGACGGTTGCGAGACCAGACCAGAAACACGTGTCGTGAAATTATGTAAAACAAAGTATAATATTTTTCTCAATAAATCCACATTACAACCAAAAAACGTTTGCGGCACCCTCTTCTTTTTAATATATATATATATATATATATATATATATATATATATATATATATATATTCGCTTACCTATGGATATATTTACAGGGCGCGATGGGTAAATTGTCGCCATTTTAATTTTTTGATTTCATGCATGGGCGTTGTTTTTGATTTTATCGACTACAAAATATAATATGGTCATTTGGTCACCGTCTGTGAGAAAAAGAGCACAATAACACATTTCACTCCACCAGAAATTTGGAAACGGCATACTCTACTGCTTGGCATTCGTGCCGGAAGCTCCAGTATGAACATTTCAGAGTTTCTGGGTGTCAATCTGAGAACAGTGCAGAAGATTCGAAAAGAATTGAATGAATTTAATGGTGATTATGAAGGTCTTTGGTGTGATGGGGACGTTATGTTTCCAATCCTCTTCCTACAGAGACTCAGACTCAACGCGCAGGCTTACATCGTGCCTGCCTTGGGTCAAGAGGGTAGCTCCTTGAAGACCCTATGTCTGGCAACAGGACTCTGCACCATACTACACAAAAAGGTTACCCAGTCATGGCTGTCAGACTGGGCCCCACTTGATTATTGGGGGGGGCGCAGTTGAGCGAGAGACGAACAAAACTCCTCGTAACACCAAAGATGAACTGAAGGCAAGGATTTTGGCTGCATTCATCTATTTAAACAAGGAGACTGTCCACGAGAGTTGCTGGAGATTCCGAAATTGTCTGGAAGCTGTGGTTGATTTTATTGAGTAAATTTACACTTTTTTATTTCAAGATATTTTTGAAGAAATTTGGTAAATATATATCTGTTAAAATGTGTTGCCAGTGTTATTTTCATTTTTGCGTCATTTATACGACAATTTATCCATCGCACCTTGTATATACATACTTATGAGATTTTTTTTTTTTTTATAATATTACCTGAATATTACATATAATGCATTTTCTCTCCTGTTCTGCTGGGATAACAATTAAGTCGATAATATGAGCGACTTGATCACATTTTAAGCGCAAACCACCACACCATTGCTTTGAGCGTCGAGTGGGAAAAAAAGTACCCAATTTGTAAAGATTATAATTCCCAGTCCTGTCAAACTTCATTCTTTTTTTCCTTCCAGTCTAAGAATCCATGGTTAAAGGTTACAGACCGTCAAAATAAAAAAGGGTCTAGGCTTTCTATCATATCGTTACTTCGAGAAAGTCGTGCCAGTCTGTTAATGGTGTGAATTATTGGAACCTTGTTTTGTCGTTGAATGCAGTGTTATACTTGTTTGGACTGGATTTCACGAATTTATATATTGTAGCAAATAATACGCACTATTTTTTAACAAAGCTGGGAAGGTTTTTTTCAGAGGATGAAAAATGTTACACCAAGATCTAAAGACGCCGCAGGTTATTTCTAAATGTTAAACAACAAACATGGAAACAGGTAATTTTCGTTAGAAACAAATAAATATGCGTCGAATTAATGTGTAGTCTCAATCCTCTTGCATGCCAGGAAATGCTGAACAATCATAGGTGAAGTTTTTCTACAGAAGGATGATGAGAATTCTATGGACGGAGTATGTAAGCAACGATGAACTCTTGTCATAAATGGAACCAAAACGACACTAAAAGCAAGAACCAGATAGTAACATTTAGAAATTCTTGGACACATCATGAGGAAGGAGTTCTTTGAGAATCTGACCGGTAGATTCACTCTGCCTTTTCTATAAAAATTGTTCTGAACAGTTTACTCTATCGTTCGTAGACTTTATGAATTTAAGCGCAGTACTAGATTGGCGGAAAGGTCTCATCATATTAAAGTTTAAATGATTAGATGTAACTGTGAGATCTATGATAACAGTTTCAGATTGCGATGTCAATCGTTATCATAAGCTATGAATTTAGAGATTATTTATAAAATCCAAAGAAGAATCTGTTATGTTACTGGTCCTGACCTGGCCTCTCGGCTTCAGTCAATTTCCCCCAGCAGTAATGTATCTCTTCCCAGTGACCTTTCTATAAATAATTTTATGGTAATGGTTCGGGTGAGCTTTTCTCTTTGGTACCTCAACTTCATAAATTTAAGGGTAGAACTAGAATGTCTCATCATCTTACAATGGAAATATTTAGATATAATCCACAGTTCTATAACAGTTTTTACTCTCGCAATTCTCGCATGTGAAACTCTCTGCCAGCTTCTTGCTCTCAAGTAAATTTTAATCTTCAAAAAACTAAGTTCAATGTCAATCGTTATCTTCCGTCTTCTTAATTCTTGTTCTTTTATTGTCCTCTCTCCTTAATAGTAGTTTTTCTCATATTCTCTAACTCTCAATAACCCACTTGCATCCTAGTGGCTTTATTGCCTTTGGATCTTCAAAAATGTAAATGCAATGTCAATCGTTGTGTTCTTAATTCTTGTTCTTTTATTGTCCTCTCTCGTTAATAGTAGCTTTTCTCATATTCTCTAACACTCAGTAACCCCCCTCCTTCCGCCATAGTGGCTTTATTGCCTTTGATCTTCAAAAATTTAAATGCAATGTCAATCGTCATCTTCTGTCGTAATTCTTGTTCTTTTATTGTCTTCTCTCCTTAATAGTAGTTTTTCTCATATTATCTCACGCTCGGTAGCTCCCCACTTGCATCTAGTATTTTGATTGATGCGTTATATATATCTGTAATATAATGTTTTTAGCTTCTAAATGCTTTCATTTGCGCGACTATAATTACGTAATTTACGAATGCATGAATTCAAATCGAAAATATTTAATTGATATGAAAACGTTGAACCTATGCCTATTCTCAAACATGTGTGCGTACACACAACGAAAGAGCACCAATACATATATACCAGATCGCAGACATTTTGTATAGAAAACAATGTCGCTCTCATAAACTCTGCAACGTTGAAGCATTCAATTGGTAACTACAACCACTTTGACGGTTATTTCATAAACTGTCAACGCTGCGATCAATAAAACGTATTAACAACATTAATCATGCTGGCCTTGATGTCTAAATTCTATTCAGTGACCTTGTAAGAATGGACATCATGGCGAGGCTTAACGCCATAGAATCATGTCAGACAGGGAGGTGAGTCAGCATCTTTTATATGCAAAATATATACAGGCTCTTTTCCTTTTTATTTAGCATACACAAGCATTAGCCATTATTAATTCTCCCACTAATAATTCATTCATCTCATATTCCTTTTATTTCAACACATCAACCCTTGGTGCACAATAGGTTCCTCAAAAAACCAAAGAGAAAAATGGCTGTTAAACAAGAAATAATTTCCTTCAAAAAGAAGAGGAGATTATTTAAACTATTTACATTGTTCGGACTCATCTTTATTGTCATATTCACGACATTTCGGCCTGTGTACGCTCCGGCTTTCTTCAGGATCTGTGTATATTTCTGCGATGAGGTATTGTAATTATTTAAACTATTTACATTCTTCGGGCTGTTCTACTCATCTTTACTCTCATATTCACGACATTTCAGTTTTTGTACGCTCCGGCCTTCTTCAGCATCTGTCTGCGATGAGGTATTGTAATCATTTAAACTATTTACATGATTCGGATTCTTCTCCTCTTCTTTTTTGCCATATTCACGACGTTTCGGCCTGTGTACGCTCCGGAAATGAGGAAAAAAGTCCGAACAATGTAAATAGCGTAAATAGTTAAAATACCTCATCGCTGAAATATCGGCAGATCCTGAAGAAAGCCGTAGCGTACAACGGCGGAAACGTCGCCAATATGGCAACAAAGACGAGCAGAACAGTCCGAACAAAATAAATAGCGTAAATAATTACAATACCTCTTCGCATAAATAAAAACATATCCTGAAGAAGGCCGTGGCGTACAACGACCGAAACGTTGCGAATATGGCAAGAAAGATGAGGACAGCGCGAACAATGTAAATCGCAGAAATATAAACAGATCCTGAAGAAGCCTGAGGTGTGTAACGGCCGAAACGTCGCGAATATGGCAAGAAAGACGAAAAGAAAGATGAAGAGCGAACAATGGAATAGTGTAAGTAATGACAATACATCATCGCAGAAATATAAACAGATCCTGAAGAAGCCTGGGGCGTGTAACGGCCGAAACGTCGCGAATATGGCAAGAAAGATGAAGAAATATAGACAGATATGGAAAGGAAACTTGACACAACAGAAATGTTATTCTGCAGAAAAAGATTAGTGAGAATACGGACAGCGTATGCGAGCAATAAGGAAGGTTTCAGAAAAATGGAAACGAAAAGAATGCTTATACTTAGAATCAGAAAGAGGCAGCTGGAATTCTTTGGCCACATAATGAGGAAGGAGGGCTTGGAGAATTTGACACTCATAGGATATATTGAATTCAAGAGGTGCATAAGGAAACAACATACAAAACCGGCCTCTCTGAGCACCTCGAAGTGGTGTAATGGTTAGCAATCTTGTCTCGCTAGAACTATTACGACTGAGTAGTGAGTTCGATCCTCACTGGGCACCCCATACTTTCGGCCTTGTGCCACATCTGAGCTACGCTTACAAAACCAGCCTCTGTAAATGGATGACAAAAAATGAAATACTTCATCAATGGTCAGTCCTATTGTTTCACAAATTTTCTTTGCCACTTTAAATGTCTCACTGTAGTTGAGCAATATCGAGTGCGGTCACTAGATGGGTGACCGCTTGGGAATATCAGGCGCTATAAGCTTGGATTTACGGGTGGTGTAATGGATAATGGCTCGGAATTGTTAATCGGAGAGCCGAGTTCGAATTCCCGTTCGGCTAGTTATATTCACTTATGCGCAAATACCCTTGGGGAAAGTTATGAATCTACCTCTTCTCCCCCAGCTATGGGTTAATTAATAAGACTTGTATCAATGACGCATTATTATCTCAAACAAAACAAAAAATCTTACAACCTAAAAATATTTTCTTTTCTGCAAAGGGTTGATAAACCGTAGAAATGAGTCAATAAAAGAACATGGAGACAAACATTGCTCCAAGCTAAAAAGCATAAGAAGTTGTAAAGGAACATGATCACCTACGTCCTGCATGGACACGGCACATAAGAAAAGATATCTACCAATGAAAAACTTCTTAACTGCGTAATAACAATTCATAGCAGTGATTGTTGGAGAATTTCCTCCTAAGACTAAGAACAGATGAAGAATGCAAACGACAAAATAGTTTAAGGGAAAACAGAAACAAAAGCAGTCTATTCGAATAAATATAATAACTATATTTCATAAATAATAATAATAATAATAATAATAATAATAATAATAATAATATCCAGAAACGATTGATAATCTTGTATCAGTTTGCACGATGTTGGCACCCACTGAATATAAAACCCGACATGACAGAGTGGGCCAATATCTGCACTGGAAAATCTGCAACTTCTACGGGAAGGAAACTGAAAGAAACTGGTATGAACACCACCCAGCCCCGGTTACGGAGATAGGACCTGTTACAATTTTATGGGACTACACAATACACACTGACAGAACAATCAAGGCAAACCGCCCAGATATTGTTATTAAAGACCACAAACAAAAACGATGCCTCCTTATTGATATGGCAGTCCCTGCTGACTGCAATGTATCTTTGAAGATATTCAAAAAGCTGTCAAAATACAAGGACCTTGAAATAGAAATCTCGAAATTGTGGCATATGGGAACATCAACAATCCCTGTTGTAGTTGGAGCCCTAGGACTGGTTGGAAAAGATTGCAGTAGACTAATTGAAGGGATTCCTGGAAGTCCATGCCTCAAGGAGATACAAAAAATTGTTCTGACACGTACAGCCCACACTTTACGAAGGGCTTTATCTATGTAATTTTTTTTTTTTTTTTTTTGCTTTTTTAGTTTTTTGCAAGTGTCATGATGCCATTTCTAACCTTAGGTCCCTGGGCGGGACCCGGAAAGAAATGTGTAAACGCCAGAAATCAAAGAAAATAAAAATAATAATAATAACATCCTTAATGGAACCAGAGCTGACATTAACCAAATTGATGTCAAAACATGAAAGCATGTCACTTGCCACCGCATGCATCATCCTAAAGCTTATTTTGGCCATCACTATGTATCCAGATACCTGGGAACTACAGAAGACTGGCTGATGGTCTGTTTCTAAGAACATGAAAGAAATAAGAAACTTTATTCATTAATAAAGGAAGCCAACATATTCAAAAGAGAATTTCAAATGGATGAAGAACAGTATAAGTAAACGATAATACAGCTACTTCAACGGCAAAGATGCTAAAAAAGAAAGCAAAAGTAAATGCAATGTACCAGATGCAGAAACGATGGCAAAATAAGCGTTACGTTGTGCAGTGTTAAAAGCTGAAAATGAAGGTTTTATTTTCGCTGCACAGGACCAATTCTTGATAACTAAAATTTACCAAGCACACGGACTGAAAAATTGTTAACCCCCATTGAAGATTTTGTGATAATTATTCAGAAACAATTGATCATCTTGTATCAGGTTTTACGATGCTAGTACCCACTGAATATAAAACTCGGGACGATAGAGTGGGTCACTAGAAAAGTTCAACTTTTACAGGAAATTTTGCTTTGGTTTAGTTTGATTTGTTTTACGGTATATCAACCTCTATGAGTTATTTAATGCCGAGAAAATTTTTATTGCTGGTAATATTTTGTTTATTCAAAAATCTTTTCCTGGTTAATATTTTTCCTTCAAAAATGTATTGTTGGTAATATTTTTTTTTTAAATATATTGCTAGTAATATTTATATTTTAAAAACATTGTTGGTAATATTTTTTTCAAAACAGTGTTGCTGGTAATAATTTTTTAAAGTATTTCTGGTATTAAAACCTATTTTTACACTTTCATGGTGTTTTGATCCCACTTTCGAGGTTAACTATTTACCCATAGCTGGGACCCTAACAGGTTCTACCACCCCGGGTCAGGGCGAACCTGGGAATCAGCAAATAAGAGGTGGTTCCACGTTGCTCAAAACTTGATCAGAGGCCATGCTGCTGGACGTAGTTTATCGTCTTACCCAGGACAGTTTTACTGAAAGAAATTGGTATAAACATCACTCAAACCTGATTACAGAGAAAGAACCTGTAATAATTTTATGGGACTTTACAATACACAGAAACAGAACAATCAAATCTAACCGCCCAGATATCGGGATCAAAGATCACAAAACACAAATCGTATTCTTATTGACCTGACTGTCCCTGCAGATTATTATGTATCTTTGAAACTATCAAAATACAAAGATCTTGAAATAAAAATCTAAAAAATGTGGCACATGAGGACAACAATAATTACAGTTCCAGTTGGACCTCTCGGATTGATTGGAAAAGTTTCCGATAGTCTCACTGAAGGGGATTCCTGGCAGCCCATGCCTTCAATAAATACAGAAAATTGCACTCAAAAGTACAGCTCACACATTACGAAGAGCTTTATCTATGTAAAGTATGGGTGATCTTAGGTTTTAGTTTTTACAAAAAAATTTTCTGGAAAATATCATGAAGCCATTGCTGACCTTAGGTCTCTGGTTGGGGCCCGGAAGGAAATGGGCACACAACAGAAATCAAAGGAAATAATAATAATAATAATCTTACTTATCATAAAACGCAGATTTTGTGTGTGTGTGTGTGTGTGTGTGTGTGTGTGTGTGTGTGTGTGTGTGTGTGTGTGTGTGTGTGTGTGTGTGTGTGTGTGTGTACGTTTATATATTGGATCGGATTTACTACATTTTTCAACCGATTTCAACAAAACTTCCCAGGACTACGTAAAATTACCTTGCGATTGTTCTGACAGCGCCCCAAATTAGAAAAACACAATTGTTTTTGCACGAAATCAATTTGAAAACACGATAAAACACGATTCTGTCGCCATAATGAAAGGGGGACAACTTATACTTATTATAAAACCCGGTTTGTTTGTGTGCGTGTGTCTGTGTTCGTTTATATATGGGATCGGATTTCCTACATTTTTCAACCGATTTCAACAAAACTTCACTTTTTTTTGGCATGTAGTGTTTTTTATTGTCTTGCACACTTTTTTCTTTATTTTTACATTCAGAATGCCTTAAAAATTCTATTTACAAGACAATTGTTTCTAATAAAATTCTATTCAATCGGTAGACTCATAACGATTGAAAACAATGTTTTTGTTTGAGTTTGGGTTTGACCAAAAAAAAAAAACCTAATTAAGACATGCGTGCCCGTCAACCATACTCTTTGTCAATTTTATTTTTCAGTCTTTATGATGGTCGATACTTGATCTATCTCTTACTGTTACATCCCCGGGCAACGCCGGGCTCTACTGCTAATAATAATAATAATAATAATAATAACAACAACAATAATCCTTAATATAAGCGGCAGAAAATAACCTCAAAGTCAAAGTTCTGATTTATTTAAACAGTGTAAAATAAACTGTTCTGTTTCATTTCAATCATGTCAGGCTCTCCCCGGTCATTTGTCCATCACGTGAAGATATTTTGAAAGAAGACTGATTCTTTGTTAAGGTTTTTTTATATATTTTTCTACATTTCTGGCTGTTTCGCATCTGTTAAATTATCATGAAACTTAACATGCGACCTGTGAATAGCGCACATCTTAAACTGGTGGAAACTTAACTCATAAGCATAAACATGGCCTCTGTCTACCTATAGCCTCAAGTATAAATGCAGCCTATGTCTACGTATAAACTCAGGTATAAACACGGTCCCTGTATACCTATAGACTCAAGTATAAACATGGCCTTTGTTAGCCTATATACTCAAATATAAACGCGATCTCTGTCTAACTATAGACCCAAATACAAACGCGACCTCTGTAAATCTATAAACTCAAGTATAAACGCGGTCTCTGTCTCAAGTATAGAGACGGTTTCTGTCTACTTACAGACTCAAGTAAAACATGGCCTTTGTCAACCTATATCCTCAAGTATAAATTATCAAATACTGAGCAGGTTAAAATTGTTTTATGTCAGATCCACCGTCTTCCCAACTGAGCAATGGTGAGAGGGAAAAGATCATTCAGGCCTTCAGTAATGGTACCAACATTCATGCTTTGGCTTCCCTCTTCAAAGTCCATTCAAGAACCATCAAGAGAACAGTGAATAAGTTGAATAACATCTACACATATATATATATATATATATATATATATATATATATATATATATATATATGCTCTGTTAATAATAAAATGCATTAACAACATTTACCGAGCTGAACGTCCGAGAAATTTCATAAAAAATATGTCTCGTCCGAAAGGAATCGTACCTGTATCCTACACAGAACCGTTAAATAGCCTGACGTGCTATAGCATTTAGCTACAGAAGAAACGTCTGGTTAGCAAGGTTAAATTGCTGTTTTTTGAACTACAAATTTCTCATGATTCCACTCGAATGCTCATATCTGCGCGAGGCGTACCTTAACGTAAACAAATTCCTCGGACAATTATAACGAAGTGTTTTCCTTTTATATATATATATGATATACATTGGGTCCACGAAGAATGATTTTATAGATAGATGGAGGCAGCATAAGTGCTCTTTCAATAATATAAACAAAAGAAATCAGACTTCCCTATCTAAATATTTTTGGCATCTGAAGGAAACAAATAGGACACCTAAAGTAAAATGGAAAATTATAAACAGGGCTAGAACATGTAAAACTTGGCATGACCCATGCCCTTTGTGCCTCCATGAGAAATTGCACATTATTAAGCTTCTAAATAATAATAATCTATTAAACAATAGACACGAGTTAACGGTTTTTTGTAGACATCATCAGATTTTTGGTTTGAATTATTAGCTAAAAAAAAAAAAAAAAGCATAAAATATCATAACTTGTTTAATCCATAGCCCAATCATCAGATTCATGGTTTGAATAATTAACTAAAAACATGCATACAATATAACACCCTTCATAATCCATAGCCCAAATAAATAGTTTAAATACCCTACAAAAAAGATAACCCTTTATGAAGTCGTCAAAAAACAAACGTTACGACAGTTTTTTTGTATGCACAAATCCCTTTCATAAAAAAATAAAATAAAAAAATAAATAAATCTCCATAGACATGCGAACTAGACGAGGGTTAATACATCTTCAGTTTCAAATTTAGACACCCCCACTTTTCCCTGACTTGACATCTATGAAAGTAACTCTATACTGATACTTATTATTAACACCCAACACACGCCTACCCAATTTAAACAATTCTCCTAGCTGTTACCATGGAAATTTAGATTTCAATTTTAAAACACGTAAATTTCAGATATACGTTATTCCAAAAAAAAATTCGCTTGAAGATGGAAGATAGCTTATTTTAACTCAATTTAATTTAAATAATTATATTGAAGTTTTCGGCTCTTGTTTTGAAACATGAGACTTCTTATGTAGCGTTTTTGGAATCATATTTTTTAAATAAATAATTTTATATATATATATATATATATATATATATATATATATATATATATATATATACGCACACACACAGAGAAAGAAAGAAAGAGTGAAAAATATTTAGATAGACAGATGGGAGAAAGGGAGATTTTTATGTCACGTCAAACATTTGTTGGTTATATGGTATGGGATATTTTATGGGCATCCAATAAGTATAAGCTCCAACAAATTAGCAATAGTAAACTGGACTATGCTCGTTAACCATTACGCAAACGTTTTAAAATTGCAGGAAAACATTGTAGTACGGACTATTGTCGCTACTCTTTGTGTGCAGCATGCTTTGTGAGCCACCATACTGGCTTACGAGAAATCTACTTCGAAGATGATTGTAGCAAAGAATTGTAAAAAAAAATTATTGTCAACCTGCCACAACCCGACCTTTTGTGAAGTACGTCCTTTGTGCGTAGGGAGGATTCTTGTGTATGTGTTTTTTTATTTTTTTGTTTTTTTTCGTTTTTTTTTTGTTTTTTTTTTTATACAATCTGTGAGTTAATACCACGCTCGTCTGTTCCCGCGCCCACGCGCACGTGCTTGTGTTCTCCTGCGCGCGAATGTTACCTACGCCATCTTTAAAGAGCTATCATCGTGTTGGTTCTTCACGGCTCAGATCAATAATTCTGCGTATCAACACATCTGCAAATGGAGTGCAATTGTTCCGCTCAATTATAAGCGCCGGAAGAAAACGGTTTCTAGTGAATTCAGTCGCGGGAAAACCTTATTTCATTCTATTTATTTACACGTTGCTTTTCTGCCAGCCTCTTTCGAAAATCGACATATATTTTGTATCATTTGGAATGATCATAGAATAGTTATCTAGTGAAAAATATTGGCTTACTTCTCGGTCGCTATAAATAAATCTATGCTGACGTTTTTAATTCGAATTCTTCCTAGATTTTCATCTTGTCGAATATTAATGAACAGATATGTTTATTTATAAATTTAATCTAATTGAAGGATCAGTATCATGGATCCATTTTTTTGGACTCGATCCTTTTGCTTGAATACTGATTTTATAATTAGATGTTTTAACCATTCGTTGCGTAGTGTATCTTCTCTAGATTGTAGCGATCTATCTGCAGTTCCTCAGTAGGGATCCCAACATTGCATCACAGAATCAACGACAGATTACTTTTGGGTTTCGTTTTAATCGTTTTATTTCAGGGTGGAGACATTTTTTATTGTTTCGCCCCAATCAAAGCCGGAATGCCACTAATATGCGGAGGGGATTTTCCTACCTCGAGTTTCCTCCTCCTGCACATATTGTTCGTGTTATCAAAATTATGAAGAATATAGTAGGGTTTGCCATGTTTGTCTAGCGTACACGTTCTGTTTTCTTTAGCTCTGGCACCAAATTAATCGGGCAACTCATATGTCGTTGTTTCGAGGTTATCATCAGTGAGATGTTGATTCGATAGATACTATATAAAGCGAGTTTTGACCGGCTGCAGGAAAGTAAGGGACAAGAATGAGTATAGGGAGGATTGAGGAAAGGACAAAAGACGAACGGGATTCAAGAAGATAGAAGGTGGCGATTGACGTTGCATTTAAATTTTGTTAATCATTTCACCCCAGGCAAGGTGGGAATGCCACTAGTACGCAGGGGGTTAGAGTGAGTGAAAGTGAGAGAAAAGACTGAGGATAGGGAGGATTGAGGAAAGAGCAAAAGGTGAACGGAATTCAAGAAGATAGAAGATGGCGATTGACTTTACATTTAAATTTTGTTAATCATTTCACCCCAGGCAAGGCCGGAATGCCACTAGTATGCAGGGGGTTACAGGGAGTGAAAGGGAGAGACAAGAATGAGTATAGGGAGGATCGAGGAAAGAACAAAAAAATGAAAAGGGTTCAAGAAGACAGAAAATAGCGATTTACGTTGCATTATAATTTCTGAAGATTGTATTTGTCAGGGAAGCAAGAAATATCAAAGTTTCACAGGTGAGAAGTGCGAGAAAAACGTTTGAGTAGAAAAGATGGTTGTATCTAACTATTTAAACGGTGAGACCTAAATGCCAATCTAGTAGCAGACTTAAATTCATTAAATTCAATTTGTGGCACCGGGGAAAAAAGCTTGTCAGAGTTGTTGCTGTGAAAATATTTATAGAAAAGACAGAGGGAAGCCACGTTACGTCGGTGGGAAGTGGCTGGGGACGAGATACCTGGTCGGCAACGATTCCAGATTTTATTTTTCATTTGCCTTCATCTGACGGAATTCTGTAAGATTTGTATTTAAACCGAAATACAAATTCAATTTTATGCCTTTGGAATTCAATGACATTTGGCAAACAAAGGATTGCAATGTTCTCAGAATTCTGCTTCGATAATATTACGAATACAGAAGATTCTTTTATTCTTAATTGGTTTTCTCAATCCCAAGAACCTGTCTGTTACCATCTCCGGACTAAAAGAATAACCCATTGATGCATTTTTAGTTCCGATAGTAGTACTTGAATAAACTTCAAATTTTCAATTTGTTTTATTTAAATAATTACACTATCACTTTGTTACCTTTTAATAAGTGCATTTCATATTAATAAAATAAAAGTTTTCCGATTATTATTATATAAATGTATTTACCTTTTTTTTTCTAAATCTATATTAGTGGCCCGCCAAATTTAAAATTATTCATTTAGTGATCCATGGAGTTGAACAAGTTGGCGATCGCTGATCTAGATCAAGTAAACTGACAGTTTTGAAAATGTTTGTTTTTTTACTCGTCTGATACGAGTTTTCAGTTGAGTTTGGAGGGTGAATGAGGTTTCATTCATTCTAAAAGAATGATTCCCAATGTGGGGCGTATGCCCTACCGGTGGGGCATGGTAATATTTTGGTGGCGCATGCGTAGTATGTGCACCCTTCGACTAACTATACTGTTGAAACTTGACTAATGCATGGAATAATAATGCAACACAAAATGTACTTAGAACAAAATGTATTGAAACAAGAAAGTGTACACAATATTTACATATAGTCTTTTGTATATTCCTGGTAAGACCGTTCCTGGAGAATGTGTTGACTGAGTCGCAGTCGGGCAGAGTCTCTGGATTGAATCTCTTGATTCCTCCCTCTCTTCCCGGTACCAACCATATTTATATGGTCGGTACTCCACTATGCAAATTAGGTGGACCCTACCACAACATATACCAACAGAATAAGGGGGCAATTCGAGAATAGGTTTATTAAGAGTGAATTGTTTTCTAGTGAGCATGGCTTTCTGATGAGACAATAACTAAATACCCAAATTCAACCACTGTTGCAAGAAATTTTTGTTACCATTTACATCTTCCTATTTAGCTGAATGTGGCTTTAAAGCTGTAAATGATTTGTTATTGAAGAAAAGAAATCGACTGGTTATCACTAAACGAGGAGACTTGAGCCTTAAGCTGATTAAATTGGTGCCTAATATAAAATCTATCTGTCGAGGCATGACGCACATGGATTTCACTAACAACCATTTTGTTATGAGCTCAACTTTCATTTTGTATTATAATTTCATAGTTAAAATGATCAAAGTATATTACCGAATAAGCTTTCATTCAAATATTTTATATTTCTACCTTTCAGTTCTCTGTTATATGTTTTGAAACTATATATATTTAACTGTCTTTTTGTTTTTTTAATTTTTCGCTTTCATGGACGCCATGGAGGCTTTTTTAGAGAGCAAGTTAATGACCTTTTAAGCTCCCTTTACGTGAAATACAGTAACATTTTGAATATCTAAGAATTAAATATTACAGCGGGCACCCGTATTTTAGAAATACCAATGTGTGACATGGCCCAAAATCGCTTGAAAACCACTAGTCTAAAAGTAGAACTTTATTCCAAGTGGGCATATGTTAGCAAAGAGAATCTACTTAAGAAATAAAAGGAGAAATAATGGCTAACGATGCAAGGAAGAGAAAAACTGAAAAAGAATGACTGAAATAAACACTACAACAAGCCTCTTGAAATAAAATCTTTATTTCTTGATGGGAATATTTTTCATTTGCCGTCCCTTGACGGAATTATTTAAGATTTGTATTTAAACCAAAATACAAATGATAACATTTCAATTTTATGCCTTTGGAATTCAATGACATTTGGCAAACTAAGGAATGTAATATTTTCAGAATTCTGTTTCGATAACATTACGAATACAGAAGATTCTGTTATTCTTAACTGGTTTTCTCAATCCCAAGAACCTGTCTGTTACCATCTCCGGACTAAAAGAATAACCCATTGATGCATTTTTGGTTCCAATAGTGTAAATCAGGTATTATCACAGGATTTTATATTTCCTTTTGGTTTCAGTTAAATGCCATACGTGATACACGCTTGGGCAATCATGTCCTTTTCGATTCATGAATGACGAGGCAGAAGATTTTCCAGCAGTTTTGCCGTTTCTTTCTATGGTAGACTGGTTACCAACCAAGGCTATAGGACCCAGTCTGTCCTGCTATTCAACCATGATAACAACACAGTCAGTTAAGAGCCCTATGTGATTTCGATTCATGACTAACTAGGCAGATTTTTTCCACAGTAGGTTACCTTTTCTTTCTATGGTAGACTGGCTGCCAACCAAGGCTACAGGACCCAGTCTGTCCTGCTATTCAACTATGATAGCAACAGTCAGTCAATTAAGTGCCATACGTGATACACGCTTGGGCGATTATGTCTCTTTCGATTCATGACTGACTAAGCAGATGTTCCCGCAGTAGGTTGCCGTTTCTTTTTGCGGTAGACCAAGGCTATAGGACCCAGTCTGTTCTGCTATTCAACCATGATAACAACAGTCAGTTAGTTAAGTGCCATACGTGATACACACATGGGCGATCATGTCTCTTTCGATTCATGACTGACTGGACAGAAGATATTCCCGCAGTAGGTTGCCGTTTCATTCTATGGTAGACTGGTCGACATCATAGGTTACAGGATCCAGTCTGTCCAGCTAATCAACTTATAGCTGCTGGTGGGGGGAGAAGTGTTGGATTCATGCCTTTTCTCAAGCTAAAGAATGCATGTAATGAAGTTGATTGGAATTCTAACTCAGCTCTCCGATTCCTCAACCCGAGCCACAGTCAATTAGTTTGGCCACCCTTCTTTTCAATTTAAGAAGTTTTAAAACAGATACGGCGAAACGAAAAGAAAAGCACATTGCAAAATGGGACTGCTATACATCAACTATTCCATAACTTTTCAGGATCCTTGTTTGCAGTTCGTCTTTGAATTGGGAAACATAAATTGGCTTTGGGGTGGTCCCAAATCTTCGGGAAAGTGTATGGAGTGGGTGAGACCCCAGGATTATCGAAATAAGTAGAGAGAGGCAGGAATCGGGAAAAAAGTGGGTCCAGCCGTGAGGGAAGTAGATTAGTGACCAGAGAAGTTGGAGCTGCCCAGCGGCCAGTGACAGAAGGACCGGTAATGAAGAATCAGGAATCGCCTAGCCCAGAGGTCAATGAAATTAAAAAGATAGCAGCCCCCACCTCTCGAAGCTGAAGGATGGATCCCACGTGACAAATCGTATTGTTGCTACTTCCCAACCAGAGTGTTGAAAAACGATTGTCTTCATTTTATTTGTTGAAAGCGATCAAGGCCAAAAATACAAACCTGTACACATAAGCGTGTTGGTTGTATATGCAAATACACTCAACATTGGATATCATCATAGGTGCAGTGAGCGACCAAACTCGTCTCAATTCTCAAACTCGTGACCAGTGGAGTGAGTGCTGCCCATCGGCCAGTGACAGAAGGACTCGGAGTAGGAAATCAGGAGACACCGAGCCCATAGGCCAGAGAAGTTAGGGAGATAACAGTTCAGCCAAAGAGAAAGATAGCCAGCTAAATGAACACTCAACCAGTGTATTTAAAATCATTTGTTGTCACTAGTATTATTTGTTGAAAGCGATCACGACTGAGAAGACAAACCTGTGTACATAGCGTGTTGGGTTTATATGCAAATACACTCAACCCCGGATGTCATCACAGGTGTATTGAGTGACATTATTGCCTTGTTCAAGTCTAGGGTTAACCGTTATCTTCCCCACATAGCCGCATAAACTTTGCTTTTTACTCCGTCACCCTCTACGTCCAGTGAACACAGTAAACATCATTATAAAAATCTTTAAATATATCTAAGACGTACTTTGACAGAGGACTGAAAATGTGACACTGAAACACGAAGGTGAATTGGGCTAACGAAAGATGCTTTCCAAAAGCTAAGCAAAATATTAAAACACAAAAATCGTTAGAAAATTAAAAAAAAATAAACTGAAACTTTTGGTGATATCAGTCTTTCTGTACAACAGTGAATGCTGGGCAATTTCCTCATAAATGAAGAAGAGACTTGAAGCAACAGAAATGTGGTTCTACATGAGGATGCTGAGGATGCCGTGAACTGAACCTGTGAGCAACATCGAAATTTTAAAGAAAATGGAAACCAAAAACAGACTTACACTTAACATCAGAATGAGACCGTTGAAATTTCTAGAGACATATAATGAGGACAGACGGCTTAGAAAATCTGATACTCACAGGATGGATTTAAGGCAGTGGAACACAACGCATAACCTACCTAGCGAGCTTGAGTAAATGGATGGCGGAACAAGGCTTAGGAGTGTTATACCATAATACCTATTCTATTGTAATAGACTCTCCCACAGATAATAAGTAGTAGTAGCAGTGGCCAGTTGGACTCAGTGGTGTTGAGTGAGTCAGTCGATGTCGGACATTGAAGTATCAACCATCACAACTAGATTGCTGCGTCATTAACTCTTATTTCAAGTTCCTAACGTTTTGGTACGTCGAACCTAATTTAGGATGACTTATTGAAATACAAGCCTCCACTGTGAAAACTACTCTACAACAAGGAGAGATAACAAAAAGACAAAATTTATTAAAAGTTGCAAAGGATAGGAAATTGTGGAGAACCATGATCGCTTACGTCCTGGAAGGATACGGCACAAAGAAGTAGAAGAAGAAAAAATTATTAATTAGCGACCAGCTCGTTTAGTGCAAACAGGTCGCTAAGCGATGAGTGTCAGTATTACAAACTTTACAAGTAATTATTGGATGTGTGTCATAGAACATGATACAATTAAATGTCGTGTCGTCTGTCAATTAGTCATACAATTGTGTATCCATATTATATTTTAAAGATAATCTGACCTTTTAGCATGAGGAGAATTCTGCTAAGCAGTTAATTACTTGAGTCATTTTGAAATAAAAAAAAGCAAATTTGAAATTATAAATTTCTCTTTCTTTAGTTGTTTCAATGTGTTCTTAACAAGATGGTTTGACATTTCCAAAGACAGAACATATCAATTAAATAGTATATCCAAGCAGAAATCCAAAAGACGGCGAATAAATTCTTTCATTAAATAATAAGTTGCTTTTTTCACTGATGCGAGGAAACAGCCGATAACTGATTGAACAGTATGTCTGAGCGACAGTTTAAAAGAATGACATTCTAAAAATGTTCTTTTTATGTGTTAACGGAGGTCAACGATATCAACTTAAGGACATGGCTACATTCATTAAACATCTGGTATAAAAATAACACATGGTTCAGTTTTTACTTAACTCTTATGCTAATCCCTTCATGTCCTTAGATTGTTTTTCTAAATGCAAAATGTGTGGCATAAGGGATTCCTGTTCAAGTTATCCAGCTATGGAGTCACTGGAAGAATCTTTCAAGCTATAAAGTCCTTCCTAACGGGTAGGTCCTTAAAGATAGTTATTAATGGCCAGTCCTCCAAGGTTCACTTTTCTTTTCTTTTTTAAGCGTTTCACCCCAAGCAAGGCGGAAAGAGCGTAAATTCCTCTTTGGGGGTAATTTCGCATTTTCTTATCATCTCTCAGTTGCGTCTCTGTCCTTGGACAGAGTGCGCTCAGGGGCTTCTCTGTCAAAGGACAGAGGGGCAACTGAGGAAAATTATACTGAAGAGGTGCCCAGCCCTGGGGAACAGCTGCCCGAGGCCGCGCCCTTCCATTGCACAAGAGGGAGGGATCGGTGCTCGCAACGAGGCCAACGCAACCGACGGTTGCGGGGGCTGAGGGAAATTTTTGTCCCTACCCGGGTGTACGCGCTCGGGTGCCCACATTAAACCGACCTTGTGTCACATCTTGTTCTAGTGGGGGAACGAATAAATACCAGCAAGGCGGAAAGCCACTAGGACGCAAGGGGTTACAGAAAATTTGGAGCAAGATCAGATAGGAGTGATAGAAGAAAGGATGAGGAGAAGAGTAGTGGATAGATCAACGCAACTGGAGATACAGAGGCCAGTGAGAGAGAGAGAGAGTACCGGAAACCCCTTCGAAAACAAGAAACTAGGCGTAAGCCTCTACTCATGTCCAAGAGAAGGGGGAGGAGTGTGGACCGGGCGGTAGGAAAGACTACCTACTCCTATTACATATAACACATACAACAACAACAAAAACAGAGGTAACGATGAGAGGGGGGAGGTCATTTGCAAAGAGTCCTGGCTGACACTTGCATTTACCCTTTCGCAACATTAAGTTTTAAGTTTTAACTTAGTATAAGTCCCATTCTCTATTCTAAAAAGAAATTGAAGAAAATAAGGTTATCTGGATTTATTGCCATGTCATAATAAATGCCCCAACATACGTGGCAGCGAGTGTTAGTCCGCTTTCTTCCTCATGATAACAAGTGAATGTACAGCTTACCTTAAATCCAAGCATCGACCCGGTGGGTATTCTCATGCTTTAGTGGCCGACTATTTTGCTTGATAAAATTTCTGAACTTGGAATTGTTTTCGCCACCATTCTTTCTCCTGTTGTTCTTAATTTTTATTGAAAGCATGTCTCCCAAGCCCACTATTTGGTGAGGGCGGAGGATTGGCCGTTGATCCCCCACCACCAGGTCGATGCTTGGACTTAAGGCAAGCCGTACATTCACTTGTTATCATGAGGAAGAAAGCGGACAAACACTCGCTGCCCTGTGTGAGTATAATTTCGCTCATTTTAATCTCTTTTTCGATTTTCTTTAATTCTTTATTTTTCTATTTTTTTTAATGTTTCAATTTTATTTTATTGTATTTTTTGTTTTTTCTTTTCTCCCCCCCTACTCGTCAGTGTGTTTGCCCATAGTTACACATTTTGTCCTAATCATTCTAACCTATATGATGCTCGATCCAATCGTCTTCCACCTCTACAGAAATGATCTGCCTAAGTGTCTACTCCGATCATTGATAAATATCTACGCTGATATATATATATATATTATAAATTAATTGATTTAAAATATGGTTTTTTTCGCTACTCAGTTCCAACCATGTTTCAAAAATAGAAGCTAAAAACCCCGAATTCGCTTGAAGATGAAATGGAACTAATGCTTTTAATTTAATTGCAAAATTAAATTCGGGGTTTTTAGCTTCTATTTTTTGAAACATGGTTAGAACTGTGTAGCGAAAAAAACATATTTTAAATCAATTAATTTATAATAATAATGCTCTGTAAATTTACATTGAGCACTATTTTGTAAAAATAAAATATCTATAAGAACATCGGATTATATATCTTACTGTTCTTCCTTTTATATATATATATATATATATATATATATATATATATATATATATATATATATATATATATATATCCAAAACCCTCGATAACCAGAGCTTGGCAGTTGATCTCCTCCGGCCAAACTCAGGTCAGTGAAGGAAAGATCCAATGCTTCAAAGACCTAACTAGTAACCTTCCACCATTGCCGATCGGACCCAGAAATTTCCCCAGTCCTGATTAACGTATGTTACCAGAGGGAGGCCCCGTCCTTTGAGCGCCTATTTGGACTTAAACTCAACACTGATCTCATGATACAGGCAGTCCTCGTTTAACAACTGAGTTCTGTTCCAAAAATCTAATCACTAAACGAATTTGTCGCTAAGTGAATTTTACTTTACCGCTATTTCAAGCATACTACCTGTATAATTGATTTGTGTCAATCAATCAGTCTTCTTTTATATTCCGTGTCCCGCCACGGTGTAGGCAATCATGACCACCCCCACATCTTCATGTCACTTGTAGCTCTTAATAAATTAGGTCTTTTCGCTATTTCTCCAAATCCCCGTTCTACTATCCGTTTACTCAAGCCCATCGAATATGTTACGCGCTGCTTTCCTCTGTCCATCTTTCTCTCTGCCCTGTGAGTATCAGATTTTCCAAGCCTTCCTTTCTCATTAAGTGCTTCAGAAATTTCATCTACCTCTATCTGACGCTAAGTATATTTTTTTTTATTTCCATTTTCTTGAAAACTTCGTCATAGCTCACATGTTCGGTCCAGGGTATCCTTCTGTAAAACCACATTTCTGTTGCTTTATGTCCTTTCTTCATTTTTGTCCAGGGAGACTATCCAAGATTCACTAGCATGCATGAGGACAGATATCTCGTAACAGTTCAGTAGTCTTTTCTTTGTCTCTAACAAAATTTTCCTATTTCTTAATATTCTGCTTAGCTTTTGGAATGCATCTTTGGCCATCCTAATACGTCTTCGGATCTCAGTGTCGCACTTACCGTCCTCTGTTAGAATGCTTTCCAGATATTTAAATAATTGTACTTGTTTGATTTTAATATCCCCGATTTGTAATTTGCATTTTTAACTCATTGTTTTGCTCACCACAATTCATTCTGTCTTCTTGTAGTAGTCACTTTTGAACAATCTATAAGTTATGTGATACACGTTGGGGCGATCATGTATCTTTCGATACATGACTGACGAAGCAGATTTGTCCCGCAATAAATACAGTGTACTATGGGTAAATTGCGAAAAAATGAAAATAACACTGACATCTCATTTTAACAGATATATTTACCAAAATTACACAAAAATATCTTGAAATACTAAAGAGTAAATATATTCAATCAAATAGCCATTGGCTTCAGCTACGGACTCCAGACAACAAAGGATCGTTCGGTTGGCAAGGTCGAATTTACTGCATATAAACTTGCCAACCGAACGATCCTTCGTGGCCGAGCGGTCAAGGCACCTCAGCGTAAATGACGGTTCCGTATAAGATGCAGGTTCGAATCCTGTCAAAGGACGAATATTTTCTATGAAAATTTCTCGGACATTCAGGCCGGTAAATGTTATTTAATACTACTGTTTATTATAAACAGAGCATTTACTTAAATACTTGTATCTATAAAAAGAACGTTAAACATAAAAATGTCTTTAATGAATAAATTGTCGGACTTTGTCCATTTCTTAATATATATATTCAAAAGCGTATTGCTGGTAATAGTTTTTTTCTTCAAAAATTTATTTCTGGTATTAAAACCTGTTTTTACACTTTCATAATGCTTTCTACCTCAGTTTCGGAACTAGCTATTTGCCCATAGCTGGAACCCTAACAGGTACTACCACCCCTGGTCAGGGCGGACCTGGAAACACCAGCAATTAAGAGGTAATTCTATGCTTCTCAAAACCTTCTGATCAGAGGCCTTGCTGTTTGATGAAGTTTATCATCTTACCCTGAACGTGGATGTAGTTTATCGTCAGACCTAGGACGGCATAATAGTTTGATTAGTTGCTTGAAGTCATCTTTCTTTATTCCTAACCGACATCCAATTTTTTATACGAAACAGATACAGGGTGCGATAGGTAAATTGTCGTCATTTTTTATTTTTCATTTCGCGCATGCGCGTTGTTTGTTTCCGAGTTTGTCGACTGCACAGTATAGTAGGGTCAGTTGGGCCGCCGTCCGGAGGGAAAAAGAACATCAAGAATCAGAAATTTGGAAACTGCTTAGCATTCGCACCGACAGTTCCAATACAAACATTACAGAGTGTTTCGGTCTCATTCTGAGGATTATGCAGAGTTTTTTTTTTTTAAATATTTGGATGGATCTAATGGTGTACGGCAACTGGGAAAACTCACTCTGATCGTTCTGATAAGAAAAGAACTCCCGAATTTGTTTTGCTTGGGCCTCAGACTCAACACGTAGGCCTATATCAAGGGCCTTGAGGAGGTCGTGCTGCTCTGGGTCAAGAGGGTGCCTACTGGAAGAACAACAGGACTCTGCACCATGTCACACGAGCAGGAAAACACAGTCATGCATACCAGACAATTTCTGAAACATATCGCCCCCTTACATCTAACTCCCCGAACTGCATTCCCCTTGATTATCGCGCGTGGGGCGCAGGTGGGTCAGAGGTCAAGAAAACTTGTAACACCAAAGATGAACTGAAGGAAATGATTATGGAAGAATTCAACTTAAACAAGGCGAATGTCTAGACGGGACGGAAGAGATCCCGAAGTCATCTGAAGGCCGTAGTAGAAGCCAATGGAGATTCTATTGAATAAATTTACTCTTTAGTATTTCAAGATATTTTCGTGCAATTTTGATATATATATATATATATATATATGTGTGTGTGTGTGTGTGTGTGTGTGTGTTAAAATGAGATGTCAGTGTTATTTTAATTGTTGCGTAATTCAGACGACAATTCATCCATCGCACCCTGTCGAAGCTATCAGCCGATTTTTGTATAGACCTCACATTTAACGTTTCACTTAGATACAATGAAAAAGAACAAAAGAATATTTGACATTCAAAATTGTTCAAACGCAAACATCTTCTAAATGATAGTGAGCCTCGGTTTTATTGATGACGATAAAGATGCGCTTTTTGTGTTCTATATTTAAAAGGAATTATTGTCTGCGAAGATGTGGATGTGTGCGGGGGGAGATTGCGATGAAAGAATCCATTGAAAAGCTTGTCGAAGAAATATTGCAGCGATATTATATATAGAATTGTTAACATTACCGCGAGATAACGTAGAAATTGATGTTAGCAGATGTAGTAGTTCAAGTGTGGTTCAGAATTCATTTGTCGTAACGGAATTCATTGGCAGATGAAAACGCTTCGTTCTGGTCTAAGAGCCGATGGAATTTCTGAATAAAAAGAAATTATGTAAGGAATCTTCTTCTTCTTCTTCTTCTTCTTCTTCTTCTTCTTCTCCTCTCTGCTCCTTTTACTTCTTCTTCACTCCTCTTTCATCTTCTTCCTCCTGCCTCTTCTTCTTCACTTTCCCTCCTCCTCCTCCTCCTCCTTCTTCTTCCCTCCAACATATCCCCTTTCTCCTCCTCCTCTTCATCTTCTTTTTCTTCCCTTCCCTCCTCCTCCTCCTCATTCTTCTTCTTCTTCCCCTCCTCCTCCTCCTCCATCTTCTTCTTCCTCTCTCCCTCCTCCTCCTCCTCCTTATTATTTTTCCCCTCCCTGTTTATTCATCTTTTTCCCCTCCTCTCCTTCTGCTTGTCCTCCTTCTGCTCCTTCTCCTCATCCTCCTCCTCCTTATTCTTCTTCCCCTCCCTTCCTCATTCTCCTCCTCCTTCTTCCTTTTCCCTTTTCCTCCTTCTCCTTCCCCTCCTTCTTCTTATCCTCCTCCTCCTCCTCCTTTTTTCTTCTTCTTCTCCTTCCCCTCCTCCGCCTTTTTCTTCTTCGTTCAGTGTCCATCTAGGACGCAAAGACACACTGTTCTCCTTAATGTCCCATCCTTGCCAAAGATCTCAAAGTGAGAGGTTCGTTCCTGCAATGTGAAACTTCAACAGTCGTCATTGTCTTTGGTGCGACTTAGCCCAACCATATATATATATATATATATATATATATATATATATATCTGCATGCTATCTTTATGACGAAAATTGCTCAATATCACGGATAGAGCGTATGTAAATATAAAAACGGACACTTAAGATCCATACGGGTTACACGCTTTCAATTCATGACTGGCGAGACAATAATGTGTAATATAATGCAGTGTAACCCGGATGTAAGAGAGTTGTCGGGACCGGAAAAGAAGTCTCTTATATCCGGCTTTCTCTTATATCCAGGTTTGGTCTATTTTATATACGTTAACACAGGCTCTAATTTGGGACCAGAGAAAATCTCTCTTATATCCGGGTTTCTCTTATATCCGGGTCTCTTATATCCGGGTTACACTGTAATGACATTCAGGCGCTTTCGACTTTGGTATTCAGTCGGCGGTCTATTTCATATTTTAAGCTCTTGGCTTGAATCGAAAAGTGCTTAAATAAAAATAACAAAATATAACAGTTTATCCACAACTTCGAGCATAATACACAACACCTTATCCGAAAAGTATATAAAATACAATAAAAATTTAAACAAACAGATCTTGCCAGTTCTTTTTTAATCAAATTTGTTTGGATGAATACTTACCGTCTAAATATAACTTATTCCCACCCACACACACACACACACCCAAAGATGTCTTTTTAAGAATGTGTTATTTATTAACGGTTATATAATTTTGAAACGTGCAATGTCGCAACGCTAGAGTTTAAATATTTCAACCGAGAATATTTTGTTTGAATTTAGTAATGTGGTAAATCCACGAATTCATTTGTTGTATGTGTTTTCCAGTTAAAGTAACATGAACTAAGTATATAGTCCAATGAATAGAGTAATATGTCTTTCGTTCTACAATACATTTATTTCGTCTTGGATTTTATTTGTAAATGGAAAAATTACAGCCTGAGGATGAAAATGTGAAGTTTTGAAAGTACTCGCTGCTCTAAAACACCAAGTCCGTCTGACAACAATTTTATACATAAGGATCGCGTAAAACTTGTAAAAATTTGTAGTAAGCTTATGCTTTATTAAGTCTGTTAGCGAATAGATTCCGGCATTAATTACATAACTAATTAATTCTTTGTATAATTAGCTCTTTACAATATATATATATATGTGTGTGTGTGTGTGTGTGTGTGTGTGTGTGTGTGTGTGCGTGTCTGAATGAATAATTTACAAAAGTTAAATCTGCTTTTTATCATAATACTTTCATATTCACGAATATTTTTCGGTATATTACAATTAAATGAGGCAAGAAATGAACTGTAACAATGAGAATCACTTTATTACCCAAGTACTTTCAATCTCTTTGTGTCATCATCATCAGTGGTACAATTGGTAAGACCAAACTATGTGTATGTATCCATTACTGAATTTTTCTTTTGCGTTTAAATGGTATATATATATATATATATATATATATATATATATATATATGTGTGTGAAAAGTGTATATAAATATAAATAAATATATATATGTATAATTATTTATATATTATATATGCGCAATTTATTAGAAAGCGCTCAATATCAGAGATAGAGCTAACATATTTGGTTGGATAGATGTGAGTTTGTGACCCTGGGTTTCACGCTTTAGCGATCGTCAGACAAATTGATTAATGTTTAAAAATTTGGGTTTTTGCGTGTATTAATAATTTAATGTGGAAGTGGTGGGGGAAATTTCGTCGTTTTGTCATTCATCGTACTAACAAACATCGATGTATGCAGACACATATACATACTTGGTCGTCCGTCGGGACTCATACATATATATAAACATATGTAGACAGTTTCGGCTATGACACATGTAAATACAGGTTTTTATTATCTATACATACGCATTTGTATGTTGAAATGTTGAAATTTAAACATTGGAATTTGGCGGAAATGTCTCGTTAATGTCTCGTGAATGTATCCATGTCATATTATGAAAATTTTTTTTTTTTTTTTTTTTCCGTTGAAAAATATTTTCTCGCATGTATGTATATATATGTGTGGTGGGGTTTGTTAAAATTATGATAGGTAAAAATTATTAATATAATTATTTATATTTATTTTAAATTTTTGAAAAAAATGTTTTATTTATATTTAAAAGCTGTTATTTGTTTTGAAAAAAAAAAAAAATTTTGAAAAAAAAATGGGAAATTGTTATATTTAAAGCTGGTTATTTGTTTGTTTTTTTTTGTGCATATAACAGGTAAAATTCGTAATCCTTATTTTTTAAAATCATATGGTGATGTTTAATTTATTAACGGGTTTATATGATATGATGTGATAGTTATGTTTCAAAATTGGAACAATGCTATTTAGGCTTTAGCTAAAATAGTTATTGGAAAAAAAAAGAAATTTCAAATTGGTAAAATGATTCGTGGTGGTAAGAATTAAAACCATGACATTATAGTGGTGGTATTTCAACTAAAAAGTCCAATGTTTTTATTTTATTTTTTTTTATTTTTTAATGCGTATGTATAGACATAAAACCTGATAATAGCATTCTATGTAAAATATGGTAAAGCCGAAACTTTAATTATTAATTTATATATATGTATGAGTCCCGATTAAAACCAAGTATGTATATGTGTCTGCATACATCGATAATTGCGTTAGTACGATGAATGACAAAACGACGAAATTTCCCCCAATATTCCACACAATAAAACCAATACATTTAATAATTAAAACAAATGATCAAATTTTTAAAACATTAAACAAACACCTGTTATCAGACGATATCGCTAAAATAAATGAAACCCAGGGTAATTAAAAATTAAAAAATTATAGCAACCAAATATATATATATATATATATATATATATATATATATATATATATATTTTTATTGGATACGAATCCAACTAAATATGTCAGCTCTATCACTGATATTGAGCGCTTTCCGATAATTACCGTGCATATATAATATATAAATAATATATATAAAAAATATATAATATATATATATATATATATATATATATATATATATATATATATATATATGAAGAAATATATTCTTAAGATGTGCTATAAAAAAAAACTTTAATAACAGCACTCGTGGCCTGGCGATTACATCAAGCATAAAACAGACTGTCGCCTCTAACTGTAGACTTCTATGTTCACTTTTTATATTTATATATATATATATATATATATATATATATATATATATATATATATATATATTTATATATATATATTATTTAGGTTGATGATAACTTCAGTATCCCGGCTCCAGAGATTTGTAAGCGTACGTCCACTCTTCAGGATGTATCAGCTATTGATTTCTTATATTTCACGATTTTATGCACTTATCATTGGTGCAAGATTTGCGCGCGTGCCGCCATGGGCCCGTCTCTGCGGATGTTCCCTCGCCCGTCTGCGCGGATGTCGCTATGTGTAGGGTGTCGTGATCATTTATCCTTTTCTATTTTTTCCACTTTTTCTACCTGATTGATTGTTTTGAGGCCTTACACCAACTATGCTTAGTAAATAACGGATATATTTAGCTATTCTCCAGGTAGTTCTCAGAAGAAAATTCAGAAACGTTATCTTTCCAAAGTTGCCTTGTGTTCCGTTTGACCAACTCCAGGCCCTTTTCATCAGTTGCTGCAAAAAAAATAAGAAATAAGTTTTTTATTATAATTTTATTGATTATGATCAGGGGTTAAAAGTTTTAAAAAAAACACAAAGTCTTACCGGCAAGTTAGAAATACTTCAAAATAACTTGAGATGGATTTTTTTTTTTTCGGTATAGTTTACATGTCAGGTCAGCAAATCAGAGTAAACGGACTGCTCCGAAGCATATTTCTACAACAAATGACATAGCCAGGGGATTAATTTAATTTGGCGCCAACTAACAATTACGAATACCCGGATGAATGACTTTCACTTTGTAAGGTCATCCGAATGAAGGCGTTCATCTAAATGATCCAGAACTTGAAGATATTTTTTTTTTATCTAGTTCACCTCAAGCAAGGCAATAAAGTCACAGAGACTCAAGGGGTTACTTGGTGTGGAAGAGTTAGAAACAGAAACATTTCTAATGAGGTACCTAGACTTTTGAATAAAAACAGACTGGCGTCAAGATCCCGTCAATTTACAGCTGAGCTAAATGTAGCCGTAAGTTCTATGCTAACAGTTTTTTTTTCTCACACTTCTCGCTGGTGGATCTCGCTTCTGGCTCGATGCTTTCCAGTTAACTTTAATCAGCAAAATTTTAAATGGAATGCCAATCGCTATCTGCCCTCCATCTGATTAATTTTCTTCTGGTCCCGCTCATTAGCAATGTTACGAGCTCATCCGAACAATTACCGTGAAATTATTTATACAAGAGAGACAAGGAGACACCCTTACGGCGGTGGGAAAGTGACTGAAGCCAAGATGCCATATCAGGACCGATTATATTGCTGATTCTTCTTTGGATTTTACGAGCTCAAGGTAAACAGTAGGGACACGGGACCATATGTGGTAGTAATATTTTAAGTATGGGCGAATGGTAAATAGGTTCGACTCGTCATCAATATAGTACTACGCTTAAGTTCCAAGGGACTAGACACCATAGCGAAGAGCTTAGGTTCCCTTAACACGACTGAGTGATCTTTTTTTTAATTTCTAATGTGCCAATACCTTTTCGTAAATGTGTTTGTGCTGTGTAAATTGGCCCAAATGCATGTCTTGCCCTAATATTTTGCTTCACTTGAATCAGCATCGGGTGGTGAAAAAAATGTGACTTAATTAGCATGTATCATTATTTTGGTAACATTTAACCATCTTCTAAAATCTCTCATGTGATGACTCCAAGTTGCCATGCCCCGGCAAACCGCTTCAGATGGCGGGCTAGACTCACCGGGTGAAGGACCTCCTCGCACCAGGTCACCGGCCAGGGCGGACGGGTTGCTCAGATGGACTACAACGGCCACGTGTTAGCGAACAAGGCGAGCCACCTAGTTGGAGGACACCTATTGTAGTCTAAACTTGAGAGGGATAGACTCCGCCTGGTTCAAACGCCCAAGACACGCCACATGATGAGCACACCAAGAAACTATTTGCGGGACACGACTGCGACATACGGAATAGAATGGTGGACAGCTCAGCAAGTCGGCTCCAACCGAGGTTGAGCGAAAGAAGGAGGAGGAGGAAGAGGATGGGAGGAGTTTGAGTATGAGAAGAAGTAGGGGTGAGGGAGTAAAAGAAGGAGGGTGCGAAGACAAGGAGTAGAAGAAAGAGGTGGAGGAGTAGAAGAATAGTTAGGAGGAGGAGGAGGAAGTCTAAGTGTAGAAGAAGAAGAAGAAAAACGAAGGAGTAGAAGTAGAAGATTGAGGAGAATGAGGAGCTGTAAGAGGAAGAGTAATAGTAGTAGTAGAAGAAGAAGAAGGCGGAGTGAGAGTAGTAGTCGTAGAAGAAGCAGAGGAAGAAGGTGGAGGAGTAAGAGTAGAAGTAGGAGAAAAAGAAGAGGAGGAAGAAGGAGGAGGAGGAAGGTGGGTAAGAAGATTAGGTATAGAAGAAAAAGGTAGAGAAGGAAGAGTAAGAGGAGTAAGAAGGAGGAGGAGAGGAGTAAGAAGAAGAAGGAGGAGGGGAGGAGGAGGAGTGAGAGTAGTAGTCGTAGAAGAAGCCGAGGAAGAAGGTGGAGGAGTAAGAGTAGAAGTAGGAGAAAAAGAAGAGGAGGAAAGAGGAGGAGGAAGGTAGGTAAGATTAGGTATAAAAGAAGAAGGTAGAGGAGGAAGAGTAAGAGGAGAAGAAGAGTAAGGAGAAGGAGGAGAGGAGTAAGAGAAGTAGGAGAAAAAGAAGAGGAAGAAGACGGGGAGGTAGTAAGATTAGGTATAGAAGAAGAGGCAGAGGAGGAAGAGTAAGAGAAGAAGAAGAAGGAGAACAAGAAGAAAGTGATACTTTTCTGCTATAAATATCTAAAATCGTCGTTGATATTGGCTCAACTTCTGAGTTCGTTTCCATCTTTTCTGTATAAGCGCGTACCGTCCAGATAATTTTAGGTTTCATATCCTGGCTGTGATCTATATTTAACTTCATTGAATATTCAACGGCTGACATTTCAAGACAAAATGATGAATCCCTTTTCGCCCGAGCCATCTTTTCAAAACATGTTCTTGGAAGGGTTTATTATTAAGTAATGACGGCATATGACTGAAACGCGGTTGTTCCTACAAGAGAAAAACAGACCTATCTAAAATCGTTACGTCAGATGTGTGGTAACACCTTTACATGCCTACTACTCAATATATATATATATATATATATATATATATATATATATATATATATATATATATAGGAAAAGAAATATCATATGGTACACCCCCTCCGTTCAACCAAAGGGTAAGTATTAAACTAGGACAGAAATTCTTAGCTCTAATTAATAAACACTTCCCCACCAATGGTACTTAGTAATATATTCAATAAGAACAAAAATCTGAGAACGACAATAATAAAAAAAACACAATAATAAGATCTTGAACAAACCCCCATGCCAAAACAGTATTAATAAAAACTCTAAACTTAAATCAGATGATAATAGGAAAAATTATGTAACTGTAGAAACCCAGAAGACTGCCCATTAGAAAATAAATGTTGTATTAATTCTGTGGTATACCAATGCACTATTTCATCCACAGAGAGCCCTAGCACTAATATGATATACATTGGGTCCACGAAGAATAATTTTAAAGATAGATGGAGGCAGCATAAGTGCTCCTTTAATAATATAAACAAAAGAAACCAGACTTCACTATCAAAATATTTTTGGCACTTGAAGGAAACAAATAAGACACCAAAAGTTAAATGGAAAATTATTGACAAGGCTAGAATATGTAAAGCTTGGGATGACCCATGCCCTTTGTGCCTCCATGAAAAATTGCACATTATTAAACTTCTAAATAATAATAATCTATTAAATAATAGACACGAGTTAACGGTTTTTTGTAGGCATCATCAGATTTTTGGTTTGAAATAAAAAAAGTTATATAACTTGTTTAACAAATAACCCAATCATCAGATTCATAGTAGAAATTATTAACTACAAACTTGCATACAACATAACACCCTTCATAATCCATAGCCCAAATTAGTAGTTTAAATACCTTACCTAAAAGATAACCCTTTATGAAGTCGTCAAAAAACAAACGTTACGAAAGTTTTTCTTTTTATATGCACAATTCCCTTTCATAATAAAATAAAATAAAATAAATAAATAAATCTCCATAGACAAGCCAACTTGACGAAAGCTTAATACATCTTCGTTTCATTTTTGACACCCTCACCTTCCCCCGACTTGACACCTTGAAAGTATCTCTATACCGCTACTTATCATTAACATCCCACACTCGCCTACCCATTTTAGACAATTCGCCCTAGCTGTTACCATGGTGATTTTGATTTTGATTTAAATTTTTAAAACAAGTAAATTTCAGATATACGTTATTCCAACAAAAATTTCGCTTGAAGATGGAACGGAGGGAGCCCTTTTTAATTTCAACTCAATTTAATTTAAAGGATTATATTGAAGTTTTCGGCTCTTGTTTTGAAACATATTTTTAAATAAATAATTATATATATATATATATATGCGTGTGTGTGTGTGATAGGCGTGTAGATAGGTATCATACCAAACTCATAAATAATTATCTTGGTCCTACCACTACATGCCTATCTAGACGTCTCACGTTACACTTATCTGACCATTGCCCAATTAGGACTCATTTAAACAGACACGGAGACCTATCAAACTTGATCTGCAACATACTAATAGAAAATACAAGTATAATGGCCTAAATCACATGATTAAAAATAACGGAAACACTAATATTAAAAAAGGAAAAGGCGACACTCAATAGCATTAACTATTGAATACGGCCACCATGTTTTGATAGTGTTTGCAAAATAAAACATTACTAAAACTTCAAGCAAATACATAAAAAACACAGATTAGGTTCAAAATAAAAAATAGAGCTTGATAATGCCTCAAAAAATAGCCGAAAGTGCTCGAATATGCAGAACTTTTAAAAAGGTTTTACTTTGACAATTTCCAGAAAAGAAAACACTTGTCCGAACACAAGTAAAATTAGATAAAAGATTAATCGCAATACCTTGTCAGTCGTCTTTAACGAAACTTGTATAAGAGAACTTACTGCTCAAATACACAATTACTATATATATATATATATATATATATATATATATATATCGTGTTTTTCGGAATATAATTCGCGCGTGTCTATAAGAGGCATTTTATTTTTGCCTACAGTTTTGCCGAATATCCAATGAAAATTGAAATATCGTTTAGGCGATTACCAATGTAATGTTGATTGATGTGAATTTTGAAATCCTTACTATTGTTATAACAGATTCAAGAGAACTAAAATACATATTCCTATATATATATATATATATATATATATATATATATATATATATATATATATATAAAATGTGTATGTATATAAATATTATATATATATATATAAAAAGCAAACATTGAAGTCAACACTTGGAGGCGACAGGCTGTTTCATGCTAGACGCAATCATCGTGGCCTGAAGATTGAGTCTAGCATGAAACAGCCTGTCGCCTCTAGTTTTGACTTCAATGTTCACTTTTATATTTATACACGCTCTATCTCTGATATTGAGAACTTTATCCCATAAATATAGCACAACTTAAGAGTATATTTCTTCTTCATATATATATATATATATGTGTGTGTGTGTGTGTGTGTGTGTGTGTGTGTGTGTGTGTGTGTGTGTGTGTGTGTGTGTGTGTGTGGCTTATGCATATCATACATACACGCTCATACATACATACATATATGGTGGACTCTCCCGTCGTATTCGACGTATGAGAATCAAGTAGCTCAGTTCCTAGGAAACATTTTTGTACCATCAATATTCATTGATGGTAAAAAATTCTTTATCGTGTTTTTTTAATTTTTTTTCATCTAATTTAGATGAGGAATGGTCGTTCTAGAATCTTCCTGTAATTTATCCATTTTCTGTTAATGTAAGCTTACAAGGCAACCTATTTGTGACGTTATAAAGTTCCTGACACGATAGGTGGGCACGATTTCGAATCCTAGTCGTGCGTATTACATTTATTTATGCGAAAATATCCTTGAGTAATGTTTGAATAGATCTCCCCATATCTATGGGGTAAACATTACTATTTAGTTCTTACCTGGACATTATCTGTTCGCCTTGAAAGACGACTGGATAAAGCATATACAAATCTACTTAGAAAAATCCAGAACATCAGTCGGAGAAACTCATACAGCGCTGAACACGTCACAGATCCTCTTCATGTTGACGATTGGACAAGAATACCTCGCCCCACTTCGAATTGTCATACGCTCGTAAAGCCATTTTGCAGTAACGGTTTCTCAGGTCTCAGGGTCGTTGTTGGTCTGTGTCAGGGATATCTTCAATTGATCCCCGAATCGTCATTTTTGGCCTCCGCGTAGCGTCTTGCCACCGGCAAGTTCTCCAAATAGGATATTACGTGAGAATCGAGTGAGAGGCATTCTAGACAGGTGAGGCGCCCAGCGAAGGCGATTTTGAAACCAATATACATAGCAAAGAAATTTAAAGAACTATCAAAAAAAATTCGACTATTCCCCGCAAACAAGTTAACAGATCCTCTTCATGTTGAGACTGAACTAGAAAGTCTCGCCCCACCTCGAATTGTCCCGCGCCCGTAAGGCCGTTTTGCAGTAGCGATTTGCCAGGCCTCAGAGTCGTTGTTGGCTTGCGCCATGGATGTGTTCAACTGATTCTTGAAACGAGTTCTCCAAATAGGTTGATATGTGGGAGTCGAGTTGGACGCCCTCTGAACACTGGATTCGCTCAGCGGAGTCGATGTTGGAGGATGGTAGACTTGAATTTGGGAAGAGGTATCCCAGGGTGGACCTTGTTATTGATGATGCAGTCCTCCCAACTTATTCAGATCTTCGTTTGCTGGAACCGTTCTAGACGTTTGGTGTCCCGACGATACAAACACCAGACCCCGCAAGCGTACAAAGGACTAGAGAGGACCACTTCCCGGAAGACTACGATTTGGGTTTTTATAGTAAGACGGTGATCGCTAAAGACTCGATTTGAGAGTATTCCGTACGCAGTATGAGTCGCTTTGATCCTATTGTCAAGGTATCTCTCTCAGGTGACACTTTTCAACCTGAGCACACACGTACACATATACACATATATGAAGACAATTTGACAAACTGGAAAATCTGTAAACCACGAGTTTTGCTGATTTCAGCTTCTTCAGGTTAAGGTGTAATGTATTTTTTATTTGTTTATACCATTATATGTTATTTTAGTGGATATTCATATTTACTCGGTTTATTTATTATACAATATATATATTTATTTTCGCCTATCGACCTGAAATCTTATTTAGGAAAATAAGCACCCTCCTATAAGGCACTGTTTAGATTTGCTCGATCGGAGACACCCTTCGTGGCCGAGTTGGTCGAAAGCAAGCCAAATCTAACGACGGTTTCTCCTGTTAGATGGACGTAAGTTCGAAATCTGCAGGAGGATGTATCTTATCCTCAATAAGATTTCTCAGTTATTCAGGCCGACAGATGAGAATAAATGACTATTAAACAGTAATCAATATACGGAGTATCTACTCAAATATGAGTATCCACAAAAAATAACGTTCATGTGATGAAGTATATATATATATATATATATGTGTGTGTGTGTGTGTATGTGTGTGTGTGTGTGTGTGTGTGTATATAAAAGATGTTTTTACTCCGATATCATTTCCTGTTATTATAAATATAATTTTAATGGGTACACGTGTGTGAGTTGCCAGCCGTGTTTGTATATTTTCTTAAAGAAAATAACAACTAGCCCGGTAATCACCTCTTAATAATTTCAGTTGTTCCTAGATTCACCCTGACCTGGACAAATAGTTAACCTCCAAACTGGGGTTAAAACACAATGAAAGTATAAAAATACATTTTATAGTAAAAATACCCGTAATACATTTTCATAGTAAAAAAACAAAACAGTAATTCATTTAAAAAAACATATGACAAGCAATGGATAAAAAATAATACCAACAATACATTTAGGAAAAAAAAGAAAATATTTCCAGCAATAAATTCTTTATAAAAAAATAAAGATTACCAGAAATACAGTTTTTTTAAAAGAAATTCCTAATGCTTCCACGAAAATTAAATTTCGGCATTAAATGACCCATAAGGTGTTGATATGCTGGACATTGACGCGATCCTTAGCATAAAATTGTTGTCAGATAGTGTATTTTTAGAGCAGCATGTAATTTCGAAAACTTCATGTTCTCATCGTCAAGTCATACGAAAAGATTCTCACTTGAAATATTTGAACTCTAGCATTGCCACTTGTACTTTCCAATTATTATATAACCATTAATAAAAAAAAAAAAAAAAAACATTCTTAAAAACATGTTTCGGTCTGCAATACATTTATTTCGTATTTGAGTTTTACTTCAAAAGGAAAAAAATTACAGCCTGACGATGAAAACATGAAGTTTTCGAAAGTTCTTGCTTTTCTAAAAAATACACCAGATCAATCTGACAACAATTTTATACATAAGCATCGCATCATTCAAAGAATTGTTAGTAAGTTAATGCTTATATTAAGTCTGTTAGTGAAGGGATTTCGCCATTAATTACATTATTATTGCTAATTAATTCATTGTATGATTACCTCTTTATAATATAAAATATATGCAGCCTAATGCAATACGTTTATATATATATATATATATATATATATATATATATATATATATATATATATATATATATTTTGTCCCTCCTTGGTGCACAATGCTAGAGGAGCGGACATGTTCTCACTGTAACAGCAACAAGAAAACTGGCGCGATCATGTGACCAAAATAGTACCAACTATAAGCACGCATGAGCAGAAGGCAGTGTGATAAACTTGAAGATGTTATGGCGAAAATGTACATAATTTTTACTTACCCTCGTATATATATATATATATATATATATATATATATATATGTGTGTGTGTGTGTGTGTGTGTGTGTGTGTGTGTGCGTGATAGAGAGACTCCATACAACAAAAATGATGAGCCAAGAGTGTGGTGTTTCGAGAAACATTTATACGAATAAAAGAGATCTTAATGTGACATTTTTAATCATTTTGACCCAAGATTAAAGTTGACACGTAAACAACAAACCTGAAGAGTGTTCCACAATCGAGAATAGAAGAAACCGATAGAAGAAACCATTTAACCATTTCAGAAAATGATCTTGACGCCAATCTATCTTGTAACCATTTTTATTGTAAAATGAAGGTTCATTTAAAATTTACCCCAAGCAAGGCAGTAAAGCCACTAAGACGCAAAGGAGTTACTGATTTAAAGAATATGAGAAAAACTACTATTAAGTCTAGCAATAAAAGATCAAAAATTAAGAAGACAGAAGGTTCATTGCATTTAAATTGTTGAAGATCAAAAGGCAATAAAGCCACCAGGGCAAAAAGTTAAAGAGAATATGAGAAAAACTACTAAGACGAGGACAATAAAAGAACAAGAATTAAAGAAAACTGAAGATAACGATTGAATTGAATTTAAATGTTTGAGAAAAAATAAAGTCACTAAGGCGCAAGGAGAGAGAGAATAATAAAAAGAACAATAAAAAACAATTAAGAAGACAGACGATAACGATTGATATTGCATTTACATTTTTGAAGATCAAAGTTGAATTGAACTCAAGGTCCTGGAAGAGAGTTTTACAGGTGAGAAGTGCGACAGAATCTCGCCATTTCAATTGTAAAATGATGGACCATTGATGCCAATCTAATACTGGATCTAAATTACTAAAGTACAGCTACTATAGCGGAAAGATCATCAGAACAATTACTATCTGCGTAATTATAGAAAAGATTCATACGTTACGGGGATGGGAAAATCACTGAAACCGATATGCCAGGTCAAGATCAATAATATTTCAGATTGGTCTTTGAAATTTTATCAAGAATCTCTTAATTGTTCTCTCAGGAACACCGGACAAGATGTACTTTCAAAAAATTGAAAATACACAGCGTTTTAAATTTCTCTGAAATGTGTTAATTAAACTTCTAACATTCTACCATCGCAGTTTCATCTATGGATCGTCAGCCAGGTATATTTGCCCGGCATTCCCACTAAGGAAGGATGTGAACAAGGTCGTTTTTAACTTGGGCGGCGCAATACACATACGTATGCATATGGGCCAAGGCAGAAATTTTGCACAGTGCCCGCGAATACTGGCACTCGGCTATTGATTTTAAACCGACGCTATCTCTCTTATTGCAATGAGCTAAGTGTTGATGTAGGATTGGAATCCTGTGGTACTGGGCGTCTTGTTCCGTTAAAATGTGGAGAAATGTTTACTCAATTTCCAGCACAAAAGTTAACGCCTGAGTCAACGAGCAAAAGTCAGGACTTATTCGCCCATTTACCTAAATAAACGTTGTCATTACTTCGGATCTTTCATTTAGTACCATGTTCAAATTTGGATGAGTTACGATTTCCAGCTTTTCCTCCCAGCATAATCTACACAGTTTGTTTCCCAAGCCAAAACAGAATCTCCCATCTTATAACCGGGCTTTTTTATCTCTCTTTCCTTTATTGTCCCACGACAGCCATTCGTATTTAATATTCCTGGTTGTGCAGTTTGGGTTGTAAAATCTTTTTTGAATACTTCCTCTGAGACAATAAGGTTTCCCATCCAGCCTTCTTCTTCTTCCCTTCTTCTTCTTCCAGGGCAGCCCTACCCTTCCTCAAATTCCCTTTCTTTGTAGGCCTGAATTTTGAGTTTTTTGAGCCACCGTGCGTTCCGTCCATTTTTCAAGCTCACGTTGTTACGTTGTTTCCCTCTGACCTTCTTACTTTCAGTCGGTCAGTCGATCAAAATCAAAAACTCTTTCAATTAAAAATTTCAGCTGTCTCTTCGTGACGTTAAAATTTTCCTTTTGTTTCATTTCCTCTTTTTTCCCCCGTGTTTCTTTTTGTGGTGTCCTCCTTCTAAGAGTCTTTGTTGATCTTCCCCTACTAAAGTTTAGTAGGAGTGTTCACTGAATTGCGAATAGATTGAGCGCTAATTCATTCGATTAGCTCCACTAAACACCTCTTCTGGTGTAGATAGTTCAATATGTTTTATCAAACCTGTTTTTGTTATTACATGACCTGTTACTTGGCCACCCTTCAGGACATAGGCGATCATAACTGTCATAATTCTCTTAACTCATATTAAATTTTGTTATTTCGTTTCTATAATTGTTTCTCCATCCATTTACAAATTTACACGACGAATCTACAATGGTTTATTGTCCTTCTTGCCTTGATCTGTCCTGTAATCAGTTTATTTTTTTTTTCCTCATGATTAAAAATGTCATATATATATATGTTATATTTTTTTGTTTATTTCTTTTTCGTTTTTTGTAGATGTTATCAAATATTTCCTGTAAATGAGTCATCATTTTAAAAAAACTGTTTTAACCTTGACATTTTTCAAGCTCTCTCGAATTTTCCTTCAGAAATTTTTTATATAAATTAATTTCCTGGAGAATCCTATCCAATTCCACTAGAAATCGAACTGTTCTGTATCCCTATAAGGGCAGAACCATTCTGTGATAGAGACAGTTTTTCTGGTTAGTGGGATCGATTTTCTACCATTTTTTTCATCTCGAATCCGCACAAAGCCAAATTCTTTGAATAAGTGATACCATATCGTTCTTATCTTTTCCCTTTTCTCTTTCTATTTAACATCATCCCGTTACAGATCTTCATTGTAAGCAATTCTATATATTATATATCTATGGGACACAAATTGTCGTCTAAATGACACAAAAAAATAACACTGACATCTCAAACAGTTATACTGCGATGGATTTCTTCAAATGTATATATATATATATACAGGGTGGATGGATAAATTCAAAAAAAAAGTGATATCCTTTGAGATGTAAATGCGATGGACAAATTGTCGTCTAAATGACGCAAAATAAAATAACACTGACAAATTTTAAAGATATAAAAGTATTAAATGACGCAAACGTGACGTCTCGTTTTAACAGATACTAGTAGTAGAGCCCGGCGTTGAAAATCATAAGATTTCATTCTTCCAAAAAGACTGAATGACAAAAGAAATTGAAAACACGCATGTCTTAGTTTTTTTTTGGTTTTTTTTGGTTGGTTTTTACGAATTGGTCAACACAAACAAAACGTTGTTTACAATCGTTATGAGTCTAGTAAATAGCATTTTTGTAAATGGAAAAAATTCTGAATGAAAAAAGAAAAAAGTAAAGAACATAAAAATACAAAAAAAAAAAAGAAAAAAAAATGCAAAAATTTGATCCCAATACAAAAAACATAAAACAAACATTAAACAAATAAAACATAGATGCTATTAAAATTTTAAGTCATTTTTTTTTAAGAAGATCTAAATTTTTTTTAATTATTTTTTTGATTTTTCCAAATTTTTAGAATATTCTAAATTTTTTAAAAACTTTGTTTCTCTTTGTCGCAATAAGATATATATATATATATATATATATATATATATATATATATATATAAAAATATATATATTTAAGTTTGAAATTAATTTGTTTTTTTTTAAACCGAATTTTTTAAATCCAAGGAGGATGAAAACTCTGAGAGACCTCGGTTTTAGTGAAGAAAATCATGTTTGTTTTTTGTTTTTATTTACCTGAAAATCAGCTGTGAGAACATACAAAACTCAATAAAACAAATATATTATTTAGTTTCAAATGCTTTTTATTTGTTTTAATTTGTTTTTATGAATATGGACAATATTTTCTGAAAGCAAAAATTTTTCAATTTGATTTTAATAAAATTTCTTATTTCTTTTTATTTTAAAAAGGGATTTTGTTTCATTGAATTTTAAAAATAAATTATTAAAACTTAAAAGCAACATCAACCTGGTCCGTGTGAGATTGTCATTGTCTCGCGCTTTAAATATATTTGGATAATCATATTATATATATATGTATATCGGATATATATATATATATATATATTTAGTTGCATTATTTGAGTTCAGCATTGCTTGAGGCCCTTCTTTTGTTGTCTAGTCATTTTCAACTGAAGAGCCAAGTAACAGTATCATCTTATGAAATTTAACGGCTTTAATTTATATGATCTTATTTTTATATTAATCTCAGTTATGACATATTTATATAAATGAAATATAAAATATATATAATGAATGGAAATAGAAATAACACAGAAAATGAATAAATATAGAGAAAAGATAGTATTTTACACATGAAATTTCGCATATTTGATTAGCCTTTTTCTTGCAAATTTAAAAAAGATTTTTTAATGATTACGTTTTCCATAAAGCATATCGAAACGTAAAAAAGAAAGCAGTTTTCAAAAAAAAAAAATTAGAGAAAGTTTTTCCTTAAAATTCAAGGTAAATAATTTGTTCACTTTTTCAGGACCATCCGTAGAAAGATTCTCCTCCCGGAAGAAATCATGAATTGTCAATTGTCAAGCGACGGAATTATGAAATGTAGACATAGGTTTTTTTTCTTGAAGCAGTGACTCAAAATTTTATAAATCATTTCTGTTTTTAAAAATCGTCAAAAAATGAAGATTTTAAAAAGAATATCAAAGTTAGATTTATATAAATAAATGTTTCGTTCCATTTTTTTTTTATATAAAAAACAATATTTTTAACAAGAATTTCAGACGTCCTCGTCCTGGTTAAATACCCCCAAAATACTTTGATTTTCCTCTTTAATATAGTCCTCTTAGACGCTAAAATTTTGTTTTCTCAAGTTCTCTTTTTCATCATCTATCTATCTTTTCGTCTATCTGAGTCCCTTCCATTCTCATCTGTCTTAATCTATTTTTTTTTTCTGAAAAAAACATTTTTTTCATTTGCATTTTTAGAACCACCACAAGGTAAAACAGTCCTATGAAATCGTTAAAAAATGAATCTTCATCGTAAAAACATTACCATCGAGACATTTTTATAATAAGTAAATGAAAAATTGTCGCCTAAATGACACCAATTTTGAAAATTAAACTGACATCTCGTTTTAGAAAATTGATAAAATATCTTGAAACAAACAAACAATGGAATCGTCACGTTCATGATTCAAATCTCCTGCAATTCTTCTGTCCGTCCTCTTTGTTTAACGCAACGCTTATATACATGCCTTAAGTTCAAATTTGAATTGAAATAATCGTTTTAGTTTCTTTTCTTTCATCATACAGCCAGTTTTAGATCCACTAGAGTGACAGACTGTAATCGATTTCTATTTTTTTTCTGAGATTAAAGGTCTTTGCGAGACATAAGGTGTCCCACCAGCATATTAATCTATTTCCTCAAAGTTTATAATAAAATTTGTTTGGCCTTAAAAATATTGTGTCATCCTGTGATTGAATCAAAAACAAACAATTTTTCACGTCACAATCCAGACACCCAATCTCGACTGTCGATTAGTTGTCTTACAGACATTTCGTTCATAAACACTGCGGTGGACGGTTTTATCAAGCGCCCTTTAAGGAAACGTACGAAAATTTAATAACGCTGCATGCTTTCAAACCTGTTCACCAATGTGAGCAAATCAAAGTTTATTTCTGCTATAGACTGTTTTTATGAAAATCTTCTTATTTAAATATAATTTTATGAATTTCTTTTTGGTCAAATCTGCAAATGAACGAATTATAATAATATATATAACGAAGTACTAACCTGAATTTCCGAGAAATTTTCATGTTTCATTGGACAGAAAACCTACAAAAACAGAACCATAAATAGTGTTTAGGTAACTGAATTAAATCGTTTCGTTTTGTGTTTCTATTTAATTTGCTCTTGGATCTTATATAATTAAATATCATTAAACTAAAATGAATATATATTATATATACAGGGTGTTTCAAAAAATTTGATATCCTTTGAAAAAGTACATGATTAAGGCAAATTAAAAGATTAATGTTGAAAATCATAAGATTTATTCTTCCAAAACTGAATGAGAAATTCAAAAGCATGTGGGATTATGTGAACACAAAACGTCTAAATCCGAATAGCAGTTTTATACCTGCTGTCCGATGTTAAAGTTCAAACATAAAAATCTGGTAAAAACACAAAAACATAAAGACATAAAAACATAAAACAAACACCAAACATAAAGATGCTATTAAAATTTGAAGTCATTTGAAGAAGATCTAAGAAAGTTATTTTTGACGATATCAGGTGCACCCTGTGGATATATATATATATATATATAATATATATATATATATATATATATATTTAAGTTTGAAAATTTGATCTTGTCCAGGAGGATGAAATCTGCGCTCGATGGAAGAACAGAGCTAATATTTAATGCCCAGACACTGTCCATGACAACTTTCATCAATTTTTTTAAAAGGATTTTGACATCCACTAAAATAAATTACTGTCATTGTTATCACCTTGCTTCTTTTTTTTATTTATAATATTATATATATATATATATATATTATATATAGGCCCTCCTTTCATCAATTTTGTCTATCCTGAAGAGCCATGTTCGTAAAACGTTTAACTATTTGATTATATATATATATATATATTATATATATAAGATAAAGAGAGATATTGCACACATGAAATTTTCGATATTTGTGATTTGCAAATAAAAAATTTTTACGTTGTGCACGAAATCCAACGGTCAGTTTTCAATCAGCTCAGATTCCGATCAGGTGATAAAGCAGATCCAATAGGAAAAAAGTTTGTCTAGAACTGGAATGAAAAAATAGAAACAAAAAAGTGACTCAAAATATATATCATTGGTTTTCAAGAGCGTCAATTAGGAAGACTTATGTTAGACTTATATATAAATCGTCGTTCCATTTTTTTTTTATATATACAATGTACGTCCTCGTCCTGAAAATAAAATTAGATATCCGTTCTCTCTCTCTATCTATCTAAATCTAAGCTATCTATCAGGTTTATCCTATCTATCTAAATATCACGCATTTCATTTGCATTTTGGGGCAAAAACACTAAATCGAAAATGAATCTTCATCGAAAAACATTACCATCGAGACATTTTTGTAAATGAAATTGCTAAGTACTAATTTTGGCATTAAATGACTTCTAAGAAGTTGATATGCCACTAAACAAACAAACATAGACGTTCATGATTCACCACAACTTCCTGTCCTTCTTCGTTCAACGCAACATTTATATACACCCTTGTGCAAATGAATTGAAATAATCGTTTTAGTTTCTTTTCTTTCATCATACAGCCATAGATCCAAAATTGACAAACACAATATTTCTATTTTTTTTCTGAGATTAGGTCATTTGCCTGGTGTGTTATCTATTTTCATGTTTATAATAAAATTTGTTTGGCCTTAAAAATATTGTGCATCCGTGATTGAATCATAAAACATCCAAATCTCGACTTTTAGTTTCTTACAGACATTGTCTGCGATGGACTTGACTCCAAAAAACGTACGAAAATTTGATTAATGCATGCTGGCAAACCTTTTGAGCAAATCAAAGTACTATAGACTGTTTGGTCTTCAAAATCTAATCATTTTCTGTCGATCCGAACGATTTGTATATATAAAGTACTAACACTGGGTCACGTTTCATTGGGAAAATACAAAAAAACAGTAAATAATAACGGAATTATTCGTTTGTTTTTAATTTAAATTTGCACAAGGATCTATATAATTATCATTCTTAAAATGAATCCTTTCTCATGTTTGTACAACATTGGAAAGGATTCGGGAGTAAACCCCGAGGATAAATCCGAAGCCTGAGTCCTTACTGCTGTCCGATGTTATATATATTCTGTATATATATATATATATATGTATATTTATTACCTTTCCTTTAGATTCACACAAAAGACAAATGTGTAGGTAACCGCCTATCTCTCATAAAGATCTGTCCAGCTCTGCGCTCTGGAGGAATATCCATCGTCTGTCAAATTTTTGTCCTTAACATCCACTCAAATAATATACAAAATCCTTGCTTCTTTTGCTTTCAATATTACCTGTTATGAATTCCTAGATCAATTTACTATCCTTGCCCATGTTCGTATTTAAATTTCTTTAATCGGAGATATTTTTGTTAAATTATTTTTTTGTTTTCGACGATGTGATTGCCTATAAATTTTAACTGTGATTTACACTCCAAAGTTGACAAAGCAGATCCAAGAGTCTTCAGGTAAAAATAGAATAGAGTGTTCTTAATTTTTGATATTTCTATCAATGTAGTCCTACGAAAAATAAAATTGATATCCGTTCTGAGACAGATCGAAACAAAGCCGTTTCAAGTTTATCCACAAAACACGCTCCAAAAATAAATCGACAGCTTCTCAGGGAAAATGAAAGCATCATGGAGGAAAATAAGAAAAAAGAGAAGTCGGAGAAAGAAAATGAAGAAGGGAAATTGCATGACGGGAAGAATAAAGCTTGCAACCAGAAAGAAGTTTCTTATGATAGTCAAAAATTGATAAACACATATTCAACCCTTTGATTTTAAATCTTTTTCCTCCAAAATTCCAATCAAATTAGCGTTTTCATAAAACCAAACAAATTTATGGTGATGAACGAATTTTTTACTGGTAAATTTTCTGTCAAAGTGGCATGAACTATATTGTTCAATAATTACAGTAATTACGGATTCGGAGGTTTTTGTATATTATTTGAATTGTTTGCGACGATGGATTTCTCGCCAATTAAATCATTAACCTTTGCATTTGTTTTTTGTGTGAATAATTCATGAATTTGTAAATTGATTGCAATATTTATATATATATATATATATATATATATATATATATATATATATTTTGTTTGAATAAAAAACAAACCACGTTAAGATTCCATGTAATAAGTTATTTCACCATAACCCCTTTTACAGGGTTCTGGATCATCAGACTTTACTTCCAAAAGCTGAAATGAAAAATGACGGACCTCATCAAGTATACGTAAAATTGAGGAAGTGAGGTGTGAGAGAGGATATGAGTGTGTCATATGTATCATTTTAGTTTCCTATTTTTAACCCCAGTGTGTCGGCTGGATGTTGCTCAAATTTAACGCGTCTCGTCTCTAGATATAGATGGCTAAAGGGTGAATGATAAGAACAACATTAAAGGAAGAAGTTACAACAACCCCAATCAATTACACGACAGGTTTCATTCAAATTCTTAGACGCTGTTAATTCGCGTTACTTTAACGTGCATATTTGGGAGGTTAAGGTTTGATAAATATCTAAATGTTAAAACAATCTACGAATAAATTAATTTGAAATTCGGTGGAGTTTTGGGTATTTTCTATGAAACAGTCGATTGGGAAAATGTCTATATATATATAGAGAGAGAGAGACCATTGAAAGTCGAAGACAAAGCCCTGAATTATATAAAGTCTTTCACCTATCTTGGTAACAAAGTCAACTACAGTGGAACTTTAGATAATGAAATCATGCATCGGATTGCTAAGGCTACCAGTGCTTTCGGCAAACTTGTGGAATGAGAGGGGTATTCGACTGGATACGAAGATTCGGGTTTACAGAGCTGTTCTCGTTGCCATCCTTTTGTATGGCTCAGAGTCGTGGACTCCATACAGGTACCATATACGCCAGCTGGATGTTTCCCATAATAGCTGTCTGCGTGCAATCTGTGGAGTTAACCTTCAAGATAGGACGTCTAACGTAGACCTGTTTAGCAGTTTGTTGGGGCCACCCACCTTCTCATGAGAATGGACTGATCTCTCTACGATATAGGACAGTGCTAGAGAGTTCTGGGGAGATCAGAGAGATCAGGTGACCATCACACTTCCGTCTCTCGAACGGAAGATACCGTTGGACTTTAGACTCTTACTGATTGATACTTACTAGCCTGCGTTCGTTTACTACTAATCGCTCTGTTGTAAATACCTCTTCAAATATACCAGTATTTTTCCCTACGGATGTGTTTGTCCTTATTTCCAATACACGCACGCGGAAACACTCAACATCTCAACACAGTTGTAATATTGGAAGAATCGAAACTTTTCTCATAGAGTCTCAGTTACGTTGGACTCGTCATGTCTTGGGAATGTTTGATGACAGGATACCCAAGATCCTAATGTACAGCCAGTTAGATCATGGCTGAGATACAAAGACAAGCTAAAGAGCAACTTGTCAGCTGTCGATATACCTCATAACACCTTCGAGAGCTTAGACTTGGAGCGGGTAGACTGGAGACCAACGTGTTTTAGTATACTGTTTTCAATCCGCTTGTCTGAATCATCTTCAAGAAGTAAGAGCAAGATCTAAAAGGTCAGCCAATCTAACAGTGATCTCATCCCACAATCCTTACTCTTGTTCCATAGGCGGCCTCCTTTGTAAATCACTAGCGGGTCTTAAGTGCCACTTAAGATTATTACACAAAATTTCATAACTGAATCAATTAAACCTGCTGGAGAATCCATTATTATTAGAGATGAAATTTGTGTGCCTGACTGTTTTGTAAAACTTCCAGATGTTATCAGACTGGAGGAGTCGATTCCAGCGTGAAGCACCTTTAGAAAGTGCCTGAAAACCATACCACGGATTGCTCCAAGCCTTGTGAGTGAAATTGGGTAGAGGGAACTCTCCAAGTTCTCCACTGCCTTAACCAGGTATTGAACTCACACCCTTTGGGTCCTGGATCTAACCAATGCCTTTAACCACTGTGCCAAATGTCTTCAAGGCGTTAGTTAGATCCAGTGACAGGACCCAAAGAGTATGAGTTCAATACTCGGTTAAGGCAATGGAGAACTTTCAGAGGGAAATTAGCAGAAGATAACTGATAACGGACATCCATTAAACATGGCACGTGGAACTAGAACAGTCTACCTCAGTTCAGTTCGACATTCCAACCACCTGAAGAAGGGCGGAGAGTACAACGGTCGAAACGTTGTAATAAATATGGCGACAAAGATGAGGACAATAGTCCGAATAATGTAAATAGTAAATAAAAAGAATTCAATTTGAAGACACACTGCATTTTCTCAGCTTTACCAATATTTGAAATAACTTTCATTAATCCTTTCGTAACCTTCTTGTCTTGAACTAATCTCCTTAAAGTGTGACAGCTTTGCCAAGTTCTTTTTACGGCTAATCATGGAATTTTATTGATAATTCTTTCAATGTCATAATTCAGTGTTCATACTATTGTTGTTCGTCCAATGTCTATGAACGTTTTCTTCCGTTTGATATTGACAACAAAACCATTTTATAATATTTACTGCCTGCTTTCGACGAAGGCACATTACATATCGATATAATTCCTCATCTTTAACAACTCTGAGAAATCCTGAATTAGACCGGTGCGTACAACGACCGAAACGTCGTGAATATGACAATAAAGATGAGAACAACAGCCCGAACGATAAAAATAGTATAAATAGTTAAAATATCTCTTCTCAGTAATATAGAGAGATCCTGAAGAAGGCCATAGTGTACAACGGTCGAAACGTCATGGATATGACAATAAAGACGAGAACAACCTTAACTATGTAAATAGTGTAAATAGTTGCAATATCTCTTCTCAGGAATATATACAGATCCTGAAGAAGGTAGGAGTGTACAACGGGCGAAACGTCATGAATATGACAATAAAGATGAGGACAACAGTCCGGGCAGTTTGAATAATGAAAATAGTTACAATATCTCTTCTCAGAAATATATACAGATCCTGAAGAAGGCAGAAGTGTACAACGGGCGAAACGTGATGAATATGACAATAAAGATGAGGACAACAGTCTGGACAATGTAAACAGTGTAAATAATTATATCTCTTCTCAGGAATATAGACAGATCCTGAAGAAAGCTGGAGTGTACAACGGCCGAAACGTTGTAAATATGACAATAAAAATGAGGACAACAGTCTGGATGATGTAAATAGTGTAAATAGTTACAATACATCATCTGCGAAATATAGACAGACTGCATATCGGTATAATTCCTCATGTCGTTATTCGGTTTTACTGAGTTGATATCAGTAAAATATAATCTAAAACATTAATACAGTTTATCAGAATGAGTGTTGTTTTGAATTAAAACCAATAGAATTTCGCAGTTTAGTAAATATCAGTCTCTTCTCTTTGCCGTTTACGATCTCACATAAGTCATGCAGGTCTTCCAAGCTTTTCAAAGTTTTTACAAGGAATTATGGAATCCTATTGATAATTCTATCAATGTAGGTATTAAATGGTCGTCCAAAGTTTGGTGTTAATGACAAAATGATTTCATAATATTTACTGTTTCCAAAACTATTAACTTGTGCTGTGAAACTCGCATATTAATATCAATACCTGCTTCGATTTCTTTTTTTTTTTTGGAGACAATGTCTCGAGCCAATAATTTCTGATTTTTTTCAACCAAATCCTCTAAAATTAAATGTCCCGATGGACATTTTCCCCCAAAATCTCTAAAATTAAATGTCCCGATCTTTATATACAATTGGACGAATGTCAAATTACTTAAAATAGAAAGTAATTTATTCAAACGAAATTCTATATAAAGTCCACTAATATATAAATCTTCCACCATAGATTAGACACAGAGCGAGTGTACTAATCTACTTAAAGTTTAGCAGCTTTGCCAAGTTCTTCAATGTATTTTTTATGGTTAATCATGGAATTTTATTGATAATTCTTACAATGTTGTCATTCAATCTTTATACTATTGTTGTTCGTTCAAATGTCTATGGACGATGTTCTTCCGTCTGGTGTGAATGACAAAATGATTTCCAACGCTATTAACTTGTGGTGTCAAACTCAGATATTAACATCGAAACCTGATTCGATTTTGGTTTCTTGGAGATAATGTCATAAAGATCAACGTCTCGAGCCAATAATTTCCGGTTTTTCTTCTTTCTCAAATCCTAGCACTAAATGACCTCATGGTCAAAACTTTATATACGATTGGAGAAAGTGACAAATTTTTTTAATAAAAAAGTGATAGCAATGAATGGTTGACCCCTTGTTGAGGTCATTGCCATTCCCTGCCAAAATTGCTAAACTTCGGACAATTTTAAGTTTATACATATCGGATGTCAGAAATACAATTTAAATTGAAACTTTCCCGTCGAAACTTTCAACTGTTCAAACTTTCTGTCGATTTAAATTTATAAATATTCTGATTATAGCGTACTCAGGGGTATAATAAAAAATAGTGACTGAATTTGTTAAATCTTTACTCTTAAGTTTTGTGAAACTTTTTTTAAAAAATTCCAATTATTATGCTAATATATAGTAATTCTGTGTGTTTAATTTATTACTTAATAGCTATAGAAGACCGATCCCTCACTTTATAACCACTACGAGTCTTATATCAGTAATAGTTGAGCAATGTCTGTCTATATCTCTGTGATGAGTTATTATGATTACTTGCATTATTTAAATTATTTTTACTCTTATCTTCATCTTCATTGCCATATTCACAACGTTTTGGCCTCTATATCTCTGAAATGAGGTGTTATGATTACTTTCATTATTTAAATTATTCGGACTGTTATCCTCATCTTCATTGCCATATTCACAACGTTTCGGCCTCTATATCTCTGGGATGAGGTATTATGATTACTTGCATTATTTACATTATTCGGACTGTTATCCTCATCTTCATTACCATATTCACAGCATTTGTCCTTGAGGACACATAGGCCACTGGATAAAGACGTTAGTTAGATCCAGTGACTAAACCCAAAAGAGTTGTGAGTTCAATACCAGGCCATAGCAGTGGTGAACCAAAATTTGGGGAGATGAGTTAAAGAGAAAATAACTGAGACATCTGGAAGAGACATGGCACGTGGAACTAGAACGATCTACCCCGCTGGACGAAATAAAGGGTTCAGTTCTGTTATTGTCCGGTTCCTTGTACCACGGTGATAGTCCAAGGTAGAACCAATAAAGAAGAACTCGAACACGGACATGGAATAACACAGATATATTACAAACAGGAATATATACAGAGAAGTAGAAGTGTTAGTACGAACAATCAGGTTTAGTAGTAATTCTCACTCCAGACTTTAGACTGAACTCCCTGCTTCCTCTTAAGGTGCAGTATTTATTACGTATGGAATAGTCCATTATGTTATTATGGGCAAGGTCCCATAACAAGTTCAAAATTTCAGTCACCTGAAAAAGACCGGAGCGTACAACGGCCGAAACGTTGTGAATATGGCAATGATGATGAGGATAACAGTCCGAATATTGTAAATAATGCAAGTAGTTGAGCCATTCTATAAAATCACGTCCTTACCTATAACTACAGAATGAACTCTTCCTAACATTATGTATACTACGCCTCTCAAGAAAGAGCGTCGAATCAAGCCGAGCTTCTCGACTTGACGGTCGAACTCTCTGCCTCTGAGCAGAGAGGAACCCGGACGAGGCTCCGCCGAAGGGCAGAGTCTTGTTCGGGGAGAATGACCAACCCGATCTCGTTTATACGGGTTATACGGGCATTTTTTGTCCGAGCCTACGGGCTCGGGAAACCCACGTTAAACTCGGCCTTGTGTCACATGCAACCCTCGTGGGAGGGTGGCTAGATATCGAATCAAGCCGAGATTCTCGGCTTGACGGTCGAACTCTCTGCCTCTGAGCAGAGAGGAACCCAGACGAGGCTCCGTCGAAGGGCAGAGTCTCGTTCGGGGAGGTTGACCAACCCGATTCCGTTTATACGGGTTCTACGGGCATTTTTTGGCCGTGTCTACGGGCTTGGGAAAACCCATGTTAAACTCGGCCTTGTGCCACATGCAACCCTCGTGGGGTGTGGCTAGATACTGAATCGAGTCGAGCCGTTTTGGCTTGACGGTCGAACTCTCTGCCTCTGAGCAGAGAGGAACCCGGACGAGGCTTCGCCGAAGGGCAGAGTCTCGTTCGGGGAGGTTGACGATCCCGATTCTGTTTTTACAGTTTCTACGGGCATTTTTTGGCCGAGCCTACGTGCTCAGAAAACCCACGTAAAATTTGGTCTTGTGCCACATCTTTCCCTCGTGTGTGTGTGCAAATAAATATCGAATCGAGTCGAGCCGACAAACGAAAACCCGCAGGGTCCAAAATCTAGTGAAAATAGAGGATGTTGAAGAACTTCCCATGCTATCGAACGTGTTTTTTTTTTTTACTTAGGTCTGTTTTGAAACGGATACCCATGCCTTTTCATGTAGAGGGAATAGATAAAGTAGCCTATCGCCCGGTTCAGACTCCTTCCTGGACTTTTTGGACAGGATTAGCGGTTTATCTCTTGTTTCCCGTTTAAGATTGGGTTTCCTGTTCCTTCTAAAGTCTACTTCAATTCTTTACTTCTAACGTCTCCGACTAAACTATCTTTTCTTTCTCCTCAATAAGAACGGAAAGGCTCGTCTATCGGCCCATTCACACTCCTCCCTGGTCTTTTTAAACAGGAGTAGAGGTTTATCCCTTGTATCTTGTTCAGCATTGAGTTCCCGGTTCCTTCTAAAGTCTGCTTCAACTCTATACTTTTAATTTAACTATCTATTTATTTTTCCTCAAGATAAGTATATAGGATCATCTCTCGTCCGGTTCACACTCCTCCGGGTTTATTTTTGAGCTAGAGTAGAGATTTATTCCTTTTCTCTTGTTTAAGATTGAATTTCCTAAAGTTTATCCTTTGTTTCCGTTTTAGCATTGGGTGTCTGGTTTCTTCTAAATTCTACTTCAACTCTGTACTTTTAACGTCTCCGACTAAACTATGAAAATTTTATTTACTGTTTGTTTCCTTCTCCTCAGTAGGAATAGAAGGTTCGTCTATCGTCCGCTTCACATCCCTCTCCCGGTCTTTTGAACAGGTTTAGGGTTGGGTTTGCGGTTCCTTCTAAAGTTTTCTTATTCTTTTTCACTCCAAGTAATCACTTGCGTCTTAGTGACGTTATCGCCTTGCTTGGGCTGAATTGATTATAAAAACAAAAAATGAAAATTAACCCGTTTTTCCCAAAACAAGATTTCGACACAATTCTTCCTTTACTCTATGAAGTTACTAACTGTTATTGGAACTTACCCATAATAATAATGGACTATTCCTGACATTATAAATACTCAAGAGGTATGAGGATTGTAAGACGAGGAGAGATAATTGAGAGCATATTGTAAGGACATTGGAATAATGATACTTGTCGAGACAACATAGTTCACTCTAACCAAATCTGATAGTCATTACTAATACTTCTACTTCTTTGTATTATATTTCTGTTGTAATATATCTTTGTATTCCATACCTGTGTTCGTGTTATTCTTTTCATTGGTTCTAACCTTAGACCATCACCATGGTACAAGGAACTTGGACCATAACACCAACAATAAAAAAATCGACATTGATGGTCCTTCCATGCCCCAAAAGATCGTAATGGAGAACATATTTCACCAGATAAAAATAACATCTCTGGATGAAATACTGATTTTGAAGTCGGCACATATTTCTCATTTTGTGGCAACTACTGCGTTTTGCCTTTTTTGTTGACATGAAAAAATCATTTTTTTATTAGATGTATGAATTTGATGCCCAGTCTTTGCTTTTCAGTCTCGTTAGAATTTAAAAGCGTCTCCGCGTCCTTTCGGGTGATGCATCCTACAACCTCTATCTCACATACGAAACGTCGCAAGTGTTTATCGACACTTCCATTAAAAGTGCTCAAACGAAGTACATTCCTTAGTTCCATCAGTTCTAATCTTCACGGATAGGACCCGCCAGGCCACTTATATTGTAGCAAACCATCCACATCTCTTCGTAATCCGTAAGTTTCACTCGAGCAGCTTCTTCCCGCGAACACCTGCTTTGAGGAACCGACTCCCAAGAGGGTACTTTCCCGATCACTATAATCAAAATCTGTTCTAGTCTAGTGTAAATTGTGTAAATAACAATAACGCCCAGAATTTCTGCAGTCTATTTTTATTTGATTATTCTATAATAGATGTTCTTTTTCGTAGTCGTTTCTTTTATTTATGTTTTTTTTTTTTTGCTTAGTGACAACCTCTCATTGTGTTGTATTCATTTTGATTGTTTCAATATAGTGTCTTTATTCTTATTGATTATCACGTATTGTATTTATTGAGAAGGGCTACGCATGACGGACATATTACAGAAGGCGCCAGTCGAAATTATAACAGATTCAGTGGCAGTTCGTTGTAGTTTCATAACTGTATTTTGCATGTTTCATTATATATGTGCTACAGAGGAAGGTCATGGAATCAGGTACGTGGGTCGCTTCTTGGGAAGTTGAAGTCCACAATGAACAAATTCATGCTATCGACAATTTCTTCTACTCTGAGCAGTTCCAAATAAAAATAAAAATTAAACTATATCCCTAGACATTGTTTATGGAACGAGAACAGTCTACCTAAGTAGATTAAATAAAGGTTATGAGATATTGTTTTCGAAATCTTTTGTAGATTTTCAGGCCCTCTAGTTGATCATGTGATGACTGTTAATGCTGAGTGTTAAAATATGTACAACCCAGTTGCGGGTACATTCAGGCACTTCCGGCCTTAAAGAGTTAAATATCACTTACAAACAGGTAGAATATTAACATCAATCTATCTATAGTATATTGATACATTTAGTATGTATATAAAAAGATTAAATTTTCTTTGAAAAAACATTCTATTCAAGGGATTTTTTTAAAAAAACCCTAGCAACACTTAAGAGATTTCAATTGCTAAATCCCTGAAGTCTTGACCGAATTGTTGAAAAATCTGAATACGTGATATTAGTGCAATTAAACTGATATAATTATATCGACCGCTCTCCCATGAGAGTGCTTCCCCGATCACTACAATCTTAAGTCTAGGCGTAATCGCTATCTTCCTTACATATCCCTCTTAATCTGTAACCCTCTACTTCGAGTGGTTCTTGGGACTTCTACAAGGTGAACATTATAAAGACATTGTTGGATAGAACAGGTGATAAACTTATGCTACACTGGTTATGGCAAACCAGAAGGAAAACTGGCCGTAAATCAAAGCAAGAAGAAAGAAATAGTGGTTAACTTTAAGATGATCTAATATTGGAAAATGTCCTCAAAGATGAAGATGAAACTTGAGGCAACAGATATCTAGTTATACAGAAGGATGCTGGGGATACTGTGGCCCAAAGGAAGAACAACACGAACACAAAAGTAGAAAATACGAAGGTATATTACACGAAATAATAATACAAGATGTGGAAGGTGTTAGTATGACTGTCAGTCTGGTTTGGAGTGAACTACTATCATTAGCTCATTTAAAAAATGGCAGAATATTCTGAAACAAATAGGAAGTTGAAAATAATCTTACAAACATAATTCTTCAAGTTTCTGTCTATATTTCTGAGATGTGGTATTATGTACACTATTTACATTATTCGGACTATTGTCCTCATTTTTGTCTCCATATTTTATTTATCACAACGTTTCAGCCGTTGTACGCTCCGGCCTTCTTCAGGCGGTTGGAATGTCTTACTAAAACCCTTTAATTCGTTCACTGGGGTAGATTTTTCTAGTTCCACGTGCCATGTCTAATGGATGTAAGTTATCTCCTGTTAATTCTCCTCTGAAAGTTCTCCACTGCCTTAACCAGGTATTGAACTCACACTCTTTGGGTCCTGTCACTGGATCTAACTAACGCATTTATCCACTGTGCCATGTGTCGTTGGGGACACGTAGCACTTGAAAAGGGACGGGGCGTACAACGGCCGAAACGCTGTGATAAACATGGCGAGAAAGATGAGGACAATAGTCCGAATAATGTAGTGTACATAATGCAGATTTCTTTAATTGTGGGTCGAAAAATTTGCCTAATCTTTAGGAGGTTGCAAGCGTCGGAAATGAATGTGTCTGCATTTTTGATAAATTATCATACATTTGTTTTTAGATTCTTTTTGGTAAAAAGTCATTATTTTATGAACACCCTTATAATATTAAGGACTGGTGCAGGGGTCTTGTTCACCCACTCCGAATCTATGGTTCCCCACTCTACGTCTAAATTTTCATAAGGTATCATGAATTTTATTGTAAACTTACGTACAATAATGGATCATCTTCAATATAGTTGAAGAATTCAAATAGAAAAACTGAAAATAAATACAATATATCTAAATAAAAATTGGAGATCTGTCATAATAGATCATTCCATCTGAAATAAATCAACAAAATTTTGCGGCATCAATTTGAAATTTTTCTTATTAAAACGTTGAAAAATTTTAACACATTGAATTTTATTGATAAAAGTAGGGAAATTTATATAGTGTTTTTTTTTTTTGTTTGTTTTTTTTTTTTTTTGGACTTAGCATGAGTGGAACAAATTCACGGATTTGGACAAAAAAAAAAGAACCCCAGATTGACGTCTACAGCCTCGAAAATTTTTCAACCTTTCAAATTCAGTTGTGCTTAGTATAATTTTTAATATATTGAACATATAGAATTCGCTTTCGTCTTCTTGTTTCATCAAAAATTTAAATGCAATTCCAATCATCTTCTGTCTTCTTAATTTCTCTTCTTTTATTTTTCTCTCTCCTTAATTATGTTTTCTTTTTCTGATATTCTCTGACATTCAGTAATGTCTTTCCTGTAAGTGCCTATATACCGAACACGCTTATAAGTCCTTTCTGGTTAAACGTCATTATTTTCCGAACACTCTTATAATATTTATGTTTTGAAGTCCTTTCTGCTAAAACGTTGTTTTCCTAACACGATTATATTATTTATATGTTTTTTTTTAAGTCCTTTCTGTTAAAACGTCATTATTTTTCGAACATCTTTATAATATCTAATACATTTGTCCACAAATCTTTTCTTGTAAAACGTCATTATTTTCCGAACGCCCTAATGCATTATTGATTTGCGTGTCTATTCTGAAAGAAAGCGACTTCAGCAAAATATCCTGAAATTAATGGTGCGAATCAAAACTGTTGTCTGCTCTGGTAATTTAACGACCCAAATTGTTTTGAGGACGCGATTCGGTCAATTTCAACAAACTATTATGAGTGGCAATCTTTCTTTTCACAAAAGTTATTACAATGCTACTAACATTGTTTGTTATAACGCCATCTTGTCAAATATCCGTGAACGTCGAATCTGTTTAAGTACTCAGAAACACGAATACTAATGTATTTTTTTTATCATGTTTTGATTTGAAATACAATACTTCAATAATATAATTAATTTAAAAATTATATTTTGTTCTCTTTCTTTATTTTCATAAAAATAAAATGTATAATGGCTTTAAAATTATTTAGCGTATTTTTGGCGCCTTCTGTCTGTGCTCACTCCAAATCTTTGGAATTTGTCTACGCCGATGTAGTTAGAAATTATGACTTTATTCTTTTAGTTATAATTCTTTATTTATCTGAAATGTCCCCGTAAGACATTGGCGACCATAGCTCTCCACAACTTCCTATCCTTTGTAGGTCTCTGCAATCTTTGTCACCTTACTATCACACACGTTCAGTTTTGCAATCCATTTACAAAACTCGTTCGCTCAATTCCTTTCAATATGTCCTGTGAGTGTCAAATTTTCGAAACTCTTTTCCTTATTATGTGTCACTGAAATTTTAGAGAACCTTTTTGATACAGTTTCACTTAAAACTTACTCTTTGATCACAAGTTCCGTCCATTGTATTTTCTGTTGCAGTTTTTTGTGTATATATCTACTAGTGAGCTAACCCAAATGACTTGACTCACTTTATAGTCCACCAATAGAAGGTTAACCAATCAGAAGACGTAGAATATTCAATCCGTCGTGTATAAAGGCGGCCATTTTGTTTACTCTATCCGAATGTCCAATGCCACCTTGTCAGGCGAAGAGGAACAGAAGGAAGAACTACGCTCTGCTACTTTACCGGGATATCCACTGCTAACCTGAACAACGCTTTCTTACTGTCTTCGAAATATTCACTGCTAACCTCTGGATTCTATACTCAAAGACAACCGTCATTATGATCAACATTTTCAACATCCTTTTAGGAAAACAGATCTCTGATGCTTCTTCATCTTGATTTAGCACTTCAGGATAAAGGACATCTTTTATATCCCTCCTAAAACTGAGTATACTGGAATTGTCTAGTATTCAGTGCTACATAGGAGGATTTATATCACAACATACTTTAAAGGCTTTCTGTTTCCTTCTAACGAAATTTTCCTGTTCCTTAATACATTTTTTTAACTTTAAAAGACATGTGTTAGCTTTCACAATACGCCTTTTTGTACCATATTTTTCGTCGTCTGGTATAACACTTTTGAGATAATTAAATTTCCCTTCGTCTGCATTTTGCAGCATGAATTTTGGGCTGATTCTTTTGCAAACAACCATGCATTCTCTATTTTTACAAATTTGTAGCATAGTAATTAGAATTCAATCACTGGACAGGGCGACTATTGTCTGACCAGTACAAAAAAGGGAACGAGATATGGACAATAGCAGGAGATAAATCTTTGTGTATTAAAGAAAGGGCTCACTTCGAAATTCTTTTGATTTAGTAGGACCGAAGAAGGCTGTTGGACAAAATGGCGGAAAGGTTATGATAATAAAAACAAAGGTGTGGATATTAGTATCGAGTAGGTACATACATTTTATCGCTGAAAAACAGCATAACATGATGAAAAAATGCTCCAAACTTAATAAAATCAAAGTTTTATCATGAAAAAGTTTATGTTATTATTAAGAGGAAAGACAAAAGTATTTTTTAGAATATTTTATTAAGTTTTTTAATCATTTCTAGCACGTTTTGAAATTTTCAATAAAAATCTTGATTTTTTTTTTTTACGTCAGCAGACGACGGGATATTTACGATTAGCGTTTTTACGTCTTTTTTTTTTCAGGTGAAAAACACATTGATTTGGAATTTTTGCAAAAATCAAATAAATGTCTGATTTTAATGAGACGTTCAGGACTTATTCACAAATGAATGAAATTATTATTGACATATTTTTTTAGAAAATCTTGGTCAAAAATATTTTTATTACATCAGTTACCCCAACCAGCACCACACACACACATTTAATTAATTTCATGAAATTTCGAGAAATTCAATTTCAATCTCAAAATTTATTTTATTAGTTAAATGCAGACTACTTGGAGAATGTAAATCATCATTTTTTTCAAACTACTGCATATTTCCCGAATATCTGCTCCGAGTCGTAAAATAAAAATTGCAATAAAACTGACATTATTTAATTAGAGAAATTGTTAATTGCTTTTATAAATTTAGATTTATAATGGACACTATTTTCTTAAAAACAAAAGTTTACGAAAAATAATGAATTTTTACAAAAATTGTTTTTATTTTTTGAAATTTTAATTATAATAATTTATAATATAAAAATCGTTTAAAATTCTGAATTAATTCAATTCGGTTTGGTGATAGTCTTATTAATTGAAAAATATATTTACTAAAGAAAAATTAAAAATCTTGAAGCAAAATACTTTAGAAAGTATTTTGCTTCAAGATTTTGATATAATTTTTATTTTTTTATGCATATAAAATATTACATAACGTTTGAAACTATACTCGACCAGGCACAACATAATCAGAAAATAAGAGCGATGACGATAGTAAATTTAAATTCAACATTCCTAAAATTAGATTACACAGAATATTTTTCAATATACTTAAGGTCACTGAGTACTTACAAATTATATAAAAAGGTGATCACACATAATTTTTTTTAAGCCTCCATAGAACAAGAGTAAATAATTCCGTTAACACCTTATCAATGCCTGGTGACAAAGACAAGCCGGTAATCATCGCTACTATTTGTTTTCAAGATCCATCTTCCTGTTATTTTAAACTTAAAGTTTTGTTCTTTTTTCAAATCAGATTAATTATAATTTAAATCATCTAATATTACTCAAATAAAGTTTCAGAAAAGTTTATTTTATTTTTGGAAGATTTTTAATGCTGGGAATTAACTTTTCTTTACAGAGGTTTTAAAACTGGCTGAATTTAAACGATTTCTGAAAGCGAGCAAAAAGTTGAGATTCTAATCAATATAATTTCTATTTGAAATACACCAGAACATTTTGCCTAATGGAAATAGTAAATTTAATCAGTTAGCTTTAAATTAGAGCTAAAAAGAAAGATTTTCCATTTTTAAAAATTCAGTGTATCAGGTATCGAAAATTCAGTGGAGGTAGCTAGTGTAGCGTTTTCAGTGACAGCTGATATCTTATGAAATGTAAAACAGCTGAACTGTCGTAAAAATGGATTCAGACATTTATTCTCCCGAAGGTTATCAGCTGGGTGGAATTCACAAGTACAGAGCAAGGGGGTCGGACTTAGAGAGTCACTGAATGAAGATGAATTATTTTTAAACAAAGAAAGTAGTGCTGCCCTGGGTCAATAAGGTGGCTGCTGCAGGACACTATGTCTAGCAGTAGGACTTGCGTCATGCCAAACAAGCAGAATAACCCAGTCATGGCTATCAGACAATTTCTGCGATTATATCACACCTTACATCCGGCCACATAACTCCTCAGACTGCAACATCCTTGATTATTATATGTGGGGAGCAGTTGAACAAAACAAAGAAAAGACAAAAGACAGTTGAATGTTAAAGAAAAATGTTCTCTATAAGACAGTGGCCACTGTCAGCAAAAATTCAGTAAGCGGTAGAGGATCCACGGAGAAGGACGTGAGAAGACACCCGATATACTGTTCACCTCCCATTCAGCTCCCCCTTACCTACGCCTCACTCGTTCTGGCAGCAGATTTCAACCCGATAATGAAATCTGCTTGTTGCTACAATTTCTCATGGTATTAATTTGTGAATAACAATCTGTCCGACGGGTTATTTTTAAGCCACACGCTTTTGAGTGGAAGTAACTGCACCCTGGGAACGAACTTGGTGTCTGGGCTGAGCAGCAATGCTGTAAATATTGTATATAATTACGAAATAGCTATACATCTATACATGATATTGTTTTTCATGGTTTGATACAGCAAGGTCAACAACTGTAACACCTGAACGTCGTACAGAAATTCTTAAAATTTGAGTAAGTATATTTCTATGGAAAGAAAGTCGATTTTTTTCTAAAGATGGACGTTCGATCCTTGCTTTTAATCCAAACGATGCCTTCTGAATGATTGTCGTTCCTTGATGCATTTTCGTAGACATGAATTTTCTATATTCAGTGCTTTTTTTCATCTGTGTCATCCAATAGTCGATGTGTTTCCCCAATGGAAGAAAATTTAATCTTACAGGGTACAATGGATAAATTTTCATCTAACTGACGTTAAAAAGAAAATAACACATCTCATTTTAACAGATATATTTACCAAAATTACACAAAAATATCTTGAAATACTAAAAAGTAAATTTATTCAATAAAAACGTTATTGTCTTTCAGACGATTTTGCAATCTGCTTCAACTCAATACTTCTAACATCTCTGTCTAAAACTCTGAAATTTTATTTACTATTTTTTTCTCCTCAACAGGAATAGATAGATTCAACTACCGCCTGGTTATCACCCCCACATCCTTGATTATTATATGTGGGGAGCAGTTGAACAAAACAAAGAAAAGACAAAAGACAGTTGAATGTTAAAGAAAAATGTTCACTTTAAGACAGTGGCCACTGTCAGCGAAAAGTCAGCGAGAGGTAGAGGACCCACGGAGAAGGACTGTTCACCTCCCATTCAGCTCCCCCTTACCTCCGCCTCATCTCGCCTTATCTCGTCTATGGCAACAGATTTCAATCTGATAATAAAATCTGCTTGTTGCTACAATTTCTCATGGTATTAATTCGTGAATAACAATCTGTCCGACGGGTTATTTTTATTACATCTAAAAAGTAAATCATTAACAGTTTATTCTATCTTTTCTGTTTAAGATTGGGTTTCCGGTTCCTTTTGAAGTCCCCTCATTCTCTTTCACTCCCAGTTGTCCCTTGCGTCTAAGTGGCATTATCGCTTTAGTTGGGGTGAATTGATTAAATATATATGTGTGTGTGTGTGTGTGTTAATGTCAGTGTGTCACACTTTTTCTACTTTACTCGTAGAAGCCGTAGTCCAACATCTCATACCATAGTGGAATCAGGCCAACTCCGTGAGCAAATAAAAAATTCCGAGCTGAAAATTTTGGATTCAAAAGTTTTCATTACTGTGATATTTTTACGTGATTTTTTGCAACTTCCGGAAAGGTATGAATCCTCTTCTTCTGCCTCCAGCTATAGATGAAATAGTTGGACAGACTGGGTTCTATAGCTTTGGATGGCAACTGGTTTAGGAGAAGGACAACTCTGAATTCAAAACCTGCGGAGGGTCGTTTGGGAACTTAGTGCACCAGGTCTCTGTATTCGTCCCTTCAAAAAGTGTGGATGGTCCTGCACGAAGCCTTCACCACTAGAATCAAATCTCATGTGTCGTTGTCGGGCTGTCGGTTTCCTGGAAACTGATCTGCTTAACCCTCATACGTCGAATTCGACGGGAGCGTCGACTATATATATATATATATATATATATATATATATATAGGGTGCGATTGATGAATTGTCGTCTAAATGACGCAAAAATAAAAAATAATACAGACATCTCATTTTAACAGATATATTTACCAAAATTATACAAGAATATCTTGAAATACTAAAAATTAAAATTCTTCAATAAAATCATCATTGGCTTCCAAACAACTTCGGAATCTCTTGCAACTCTTCTGGACAGTCTCCTTGTTTAATTTGGTGAATGCTGCCATAATGATTGCCTTCAGATTTGGTGTTACAAGGAGTTTTGTTTGTCTCTTGTTCAACTACACCCTACACATAATAATGAAAGGGGTTGCAGTCTGGGGAGTTACGTCACGAGATGTAAGGGGTGATGTGGTCGCAGAAATTGTCTAACACCCTTGACTGGGTTCTGCTTGTGTGGCATGTTGTAGATTCTTGCTGCAAGATATAGGTTCTTCCAGTAGCACCTTCTTGGCCAAGAGCACCACTGGCTCCTCAAAGCACTTGATGCAGGCCTCCGTGTTCAGTCTGAGGCCCTGTGGGAAGATGAATGGAGGCATAACGTCGCCATTAGCGATCACTCCAAACACCTTCGTAATCACCATTAGACTCATCCAACTCTTTCCGAATCCTCTGCACTGTCCTCAGATTGACATCCAAAGATTCTTAAATGTTTGTATTGGAGCTTCCGGTATGAATGTCAAGCAATAGTATACTGTGCAATCACAAATAATGCGTGAAATAAAAAATTTAAAATGAGGACAATTTACTATATATATATATATATATATATATATATATATGGAGAAGAGGATATAGTTATTCCAACGAGAGAAGAGTATATTTTGAAAAGAAGAGAGAAACTGCAAAAGTTTTTGGTTATAATATGGATTTTTAAAAATGTATATTATACTTTATTTTCCATATTTTTGCTATACTAGTTTCAGGTCTCGCGACCTTCATCAGGCAAAGATTGGATATTTCCATATATTATTAAAAGGGAATAATTTTCCTTATGTTTTTCGATATTTAAATACTTGAAATGCTAAAAAAGTAAATTTATTCAATAAAAACGTCATTGTCTTTTAGACGACTTCAGAATCTCTTGCAAATCTTCTAGACGGTCTCCTTGTTTAATTTGATAAATGCTGCCACAATCCTTGCCTTCAGTTCATCTTTGGCGTTAAAAGGAGTACTGTTGTTCAACTGCACGCCACACATCAAGGAAGTTATAGTCTGAGGAGATACGTGGCCAGATATAAGGTGTAATATGGTCTCAGAAATTGTCATGACTGCGTTAGTCTGCCAGTTTGGCATGACGCAGAGTCCTACTGCCAGACATAGTGTCTTCCAGCAACCACCTTATTGACTCAGGGCAGCACTACCTTCTCAAGGCCCTTGATGTAGGGTCCCGTGTTGAGTCTGATGCTTTTATGTATGTGGATTTACTGTACCATTTCGGATTACCAAACAGAGGCTTGGAAAGACGTACACACCTTTCTGTTGTCACCTGCAGAATTATAGCCACAAGTTAATTCTTTTTTTTTCTTGAAGTGGGTATGCATTTTGGGGCGAACTCTGTATATATATATATATATATATATATATATACGTGTGTGTGTGTGTGTGTGTGTGTGTGTGTGTGTGTGTGTGTGTGTGTGTGTGTGTGTGTGTGTGTGAAAAATATATAGAAAATAGGAAAGAACTCGTTAGGTAAATAATCCAAAGTTCTTTAGTATTTTTATTATTATTTTTTTAAAAAATAGTGCTCGATGCAAAAGTAGAGCATAAATATAATTATTTATTTAAAAATATGATTCCATAAGAGTTCTCATGTTTCAAAACAAGAGCCGAAAACTTCAATATAATTATTTGAATTAAATTGAATTAAAGTACTAAGCTCTGTTCCATATTCAAGCGAAATTTTTTTTTGGAATAACTTATTTCTGAAATTTACGTGTTTTATAAGCATATTCATTACTGAAATCAAAATTTCTATGGTAACGGCTAGAGCAATTGTTTAAAGAAAAGGGGCGTAAGGTGTTAATAATTTGTATCAATATCAGTTACATTCACAGATGTCAAGTCAGGGTAAGGTTGGGGTGTCTAAATTTAAAGCGGAAGATGACATATATATATATATATATATATATATATATATATATATATATATATATATATGAAAAAATAGGAAAAAACTAATTTAACGTTTTATTTCGACGTATCTTTTGGAAATAATTCAGACAAGAAATTATTTCTGTTTTTTGAATCTAGTGTTGCTTGTTTTCATTGGTCAGGTAGTTCTCACGTGTTTTTTTCTTGTGGCGTTAGTGAGTGTTAGGGTGAATTCTAATGGTCATTTTTCTAACTGTCTGATAATGTATGTGTGTTTAATTCCTGAAGATAGTAGTGGGAAGAAATCGAAAGTTGGGTGCGCATGTGTGTCTCAAATTTCTAGTTGGTTTTGCACTTGGTGATGTCAATACGTGTGTTGACTCTGGGTTAAATGTACGTTATTAATAAGGGAGCATATTTTATTGCTGGCGTAAAATAGAGTGTATCGAGAAATTTGGGGATATATTTGATATATTTGATTGTGTGTTTTTTGGTTTATATCATAGTTATCGCTATTATATATATATATATATATATATATATATATATATATATATATATATATATATATATATTATATATATATATATATTTGGTTGTATTCATGTGAGTTTGTGACCCTAGGTTTCACGTTTTTGCGATCGTCCAACCAAATATGTTAGCCCTAGTTCTGATATTGAGCGCTTTCTAATAAGTACCGCGCTTATAATATAAAATAATTAAATATATATATATATATATATATATATATATATATATATATATATTTATATACACACACTTTTCACACACACACACACACACACACACACATATATATATATATATATATATATATATATATATATATATATATATATATAATTGAATAAAAATAGACCACTTTAAGGTTCCATGTAATAAATGATTTCACCGCAGCCCTTTTACTTCCAAAGGTTGAAAAAAAATCAAATTCATTCAAATTCATTAAACTATATATATATATATATATCATTTGCAGTAGAAAAATCGTGTGTCGGGTATTTTTAGATATGTGGGTGTGTATTTAGGTTTTATTCTATTATTAATAATATTTTTATTATTTATGCATTTTTTTTTTTTTTTTTTTGCATCTCCGAAGAAATTTCGTGTGCTGAGGAAAGTTATTTTTTGGTCACTTTGTCAGTACACGGAATCAAAGAAATGAATGTATGAAAAACTTATGTTACATCGTCAGCAACTATATTCTTTAACTATCGGCTCTATGATTGTTAATGGCATGAAAATGTGCGTCTGGCGTGTCTTTATCGATGAAAAGATATTAATTAATTTTCCCTCGAGATATTATCTTCATAATAGGATATGTTTGTTTTTTATTCGTCATACGATATGTTCGGATTTTTATTAAGATGGCAATTTTTAAAATCAAAGTTAGGACTTTTATTTCTTTGTGTTACACAGGCCATGACTTCGATTTAAAAAAAAATATAGTGATTTGATATATCAAAATAAATGATAATTTTTTATATAGGAAAGTAAATGAATAATCCGAACACTCTATGTATATTTTCTATCACTCATTTCCTCATATATATATATATATATATATATATATATATATATGTGTGTGTGTGTGTGTGTGTGTGTGTGTGTGTGTGTGTGTGTGTGTGTCTGTGTCTGTGTGTGTAAAGGATATATGAATAAAGACAAAGGAAAAGTTTTCCTTTTGTCTTTATTCATATATATGTATATATATATATATATATATATATATATATATATATATATTACTATATTTATATATAGAGAGAGGGAGAGAGAAAAGAGAAAGAGAGAGAATTAATACAAGTAAAATGTCTGTCAGTTACCTGATTGATGTCACCTTCAGCATCTCGACACTAGAATTTTGTAGGCGGACCCCATCCCCGGGAATCACTCCTTCCACTCGTCTTAGTGTATCACCAATTATATATATATATATATATATATATATATATGTATGTGTGTGTGTGTGTGTGTGAAAAGTGTATATAAATATAAATAAATATATATTTATATATTATATGCCTCACATCTATCCAACCAAATATATATATATATATATATATATATATATATATATATATATATATATATATGATTGTGTGATTTTTTTCGAAAATATTTATTCGAATTGTAAATTGCTTGAATGAAAATTAATCGAAATGAAAATAATAGTAAATGATAATTATTCGAAATGTAATATTATTTATTGCAATAAGAGTGTCAAAATTAAAAGAGGAAATATACAAATATCGTTAATAAAAGGATTTATTATGAAAAAATCCTTATAACCTTAAGTTATATGATACTGTACACAAATAGTCAACTACTGAAGAGTACTTGTTAAAGGAAGCCACTAATTTTTTTAAGTTTTCCATTTACGTCGCTATATTTCTTGGTGCTCTTGATATTTTGACAACCTGCCCTTACTTTTGCAAGTCCTGTTCTCTTTTAAGAGCGATAGAATGACCCTATGCCATCCTTCAAGGTAAATCAGCATTGACTCTCT
>CAHIKZ030005079.1:395000-442500 GCA_903632075.3 Acanthosepion pharaonis | reverse complement strand
TATATATATATATATATATATATATATATATATATATATATTATATATTTACAAGGTGATTTAAAAACACCTCCCTATTTTATGTATGAGTCGCTAGCTAGAAGTCCAGACTTAACACCCAAATAGATTCTTCTTTTTGCGGTTGGTTAAAGGAGAAAGTCTACTATGACAAACCTAGCCTTTTGATGAACTTGAAGGGTGACTACAAGAAGTTATGTCTTCTACACTACAATAGTTCTAGTACCCAAAAAGATGGACAATGCAAACGCTAGTGCTATTATTTAATAAGACGTATTTAAAAGAAACCTTGCTACTTAAACACACCTTTCGCGCATATATATATATATATATATATATATATATATATATATATACTCGAATAGTATTTACATATGTATGCATGTTGAATTTAAGTAAGGTGTATTAAATTCAGCCAACAAGGTGTGTCCGTTTAATATCGGAAAACAATTAAAGAATTCAACAAACAAATAATTTCGTTTGAATTACTTAAATGTATTTTTCGTTCTTCAATTTTCATTTGATCTATCTATCTATCTATCTATCTATCTATATATATATATATATATATATATATATGTGTGTGTGTGTGTGTGTGTGTGTGTGTGTAAGTATGTGTTGTTTCAAATTAAATGTGTCTATGTTTCAAATATATATATTTGTCATATGTTCGAGTCGATTATAAAAAAAGTAAATTCTAAATATTGTTTCTAATTCACTATGAATATTGGACGCACTAATATGAATATTCGCGCGTGTGATTCTATGTATAGAATATTATATATATATATATATATATATATATATATATATACGTATATATTTTAATTCACCCGACAAGTTTTGCTGTATATGTTGTATTTTTTCAATTTGCGACTCCCTTATTGTTTATCCAGGTCAAATTTGTGCATAAACAAACGCACGCACAAACATGCAGGTACATGCACACACACATATATATTTAAATGATATATGAATTTATATATATATATATATATATATATATAAATTCACACGTACGTATACACACACACACATATATATATATATATATAAAGTTTACTGGTCTGACTTGAATAGGATCACGAAACAGTATTATTAAAACGTGCTCAATACACGTGTGAAAAAAAATAATAAATAAAAAAATAACATGTAGAGATTTTAATTTTAAAATTTAGGAGATCATTTGATTTTGCTACTTTCAAGTTTACGGTATCCTCAGGTGATTTTGGATTAAATGACCTCTCAACGGTTTATTTAAAAATAAAAATAAAAAAAAATTAAGTATATATATATATATATATATATATATATATGTGTGTGTGTGTGTGTGTGTGTGTGTGTGTGTGTGTGTGTGTAGGGGGAGTTTTAATGTGTTATATTTATTGGAAAGAGAGTACAATATCGGAGTTTGTAAATATAGTCTCACTATCATTTAAGCGTGTCACCGTACTATGGCGATTTATATAGCCACACCTTTTTATGTGTCCCTAGTATGTGGAGTGCTGAAAAACTATCTTAACTATCTACTACCAAAACTCGGACAATTTTTAAAACAGACATCTAATATTTTTCAGTGTATGTGTGTGTGTGTAGGGGGGTAGTTTTTCCGTTCCTCCTCGTTTACTGTAATGACATATTCACATGCAGGGATGTGCGCTCATATGCGTTTATATTTACCTCGCTAGAAATTACTGGATTTGTTTGACTATATGATTTTGTATTACGTCTATGTTGTCAGGCGCATCTTTTGTCTGTGTTCAAGTCTGCGAATGGAAACAGTAGTTAACGAAGATTAATTGTGTACATTGCATAAGTAATCATAGACATTGTATACATGTGTGCGCGTGTGATGGTTTGAGATTAAACGGTGTACAGAGTGGATAGGTTTTCGTGCAAAAGTACGGAGATAAATGTTTCTATTTAAATGCAATTAATGATCGGAAGAAACACATGTGGCGAATGGATTGCTCTGTGAATATGGGAGGTTGTATGTATGTTTCATAGCTCGAGGTCATTCACGTTTTGGTGAGGTCAAGAACTTTTTCAGAACCGTCTCGGAGATATAGATAGATAGATAGATAGATAGATAGATAGATAGATAGATAGATAGATAGATAGATAGATAGAAATGTAAACGTGATAGAAATGTAAACGTGATAGACAGCAATGTGAGCGTGATAGATAGATAGATAGATAGATAAATAGATAGATAGATAGATAGATAGATATGTAAAGGCGATGGAAATAAATGTGAGCGTGATAGATAGATAGATAGATAGATAGATAGATAGATAGATAGATAGATAGATATGTAAAGGCGATGGAAATAAATGTGAGCGTGATAGATAGATAGATAGATAGATAGATAGATAGATAGATAGATAGATAGATAGATAGATATAAATGTGAAAGATTGATATATAGATAGATAAATAGAAATGTAAACGTGATAGATATAAATGTGAACGTCATAGAGAGAGAGAGAAAAATGTGAAAGTAATAGATAGATAGATAGATAGATAGATAGATAGATAGATAGATAGATAGATAGATATGGGAAATAGATAGATAGATAGATAGATAGATAGATAGATAGATAGATAGATAGAAATGTGAACGTGATAGATAGATAGATAGATAGATAGATAGATAGATAGATAGATAGATATAGATAGATAGATATGAGAAAGTAATAGACAGATATATAGATAGAAATGTGAACGTCATAGATAGATAAGAACAATCTCTAACATATTGATTAACATATTGAGATAGATTTAATTTTAATGATTCATTTTCATTTTTTTTTAACTTCATTACCGATATCATACTTTTTTTTAGTAAAACGAACAATTTTGAAAACCTAACCTATTGTTCTTCATATGAATTCGAATATTTAATCCAAAAAGAAAGGCATGTCATTTTCATTCTCATGAAGGCTACACTAAAATCAGCACTGCTAATACATCTGTTGAAGGTTGTCAACAACTTTCCCAAAATATTGGAAAGCTCCGATGAACATGACAGCGATTAGTACTTTACTGACAGTTTGGAGTAAAAATCATTTCTATAAATATTTATTATTATATTTATTTCATTCTCTGATTATAATTGTCTAGTTGTCTTTACTCTGAGTTGATCGAATTTTATTGTTAGTATCTTCTTAGCAAACACAGCAAAAATCGTACAGACATATTCAACAGCCTGAAAAGCACGTTGGCTTTCGTCGTTTTGTTTAGAATACCCGTGACTAACAAATTCCGGTAACTGCTTTTTTATCGGAAGCTGATACAAGTGGCATCTCACCACGCTATACGAGTGGATTTTTCTTTGTAACTATTTCTTTTCTTTTTTTTTTTTTTTAAATTTCAAACAAAATAGTCTGAGCACTTATCGACCTTGGAGGTAATTATAAAAAAAAACAAACTATCTTTCATTAACTAACGAATGGAACTGCTACTGTTTTTAACATCAATTGCAACTTCAGGGCGCACTTAGACGCATCCCTCCGTATGGATGGATATAGACCTATGAGTTTATAATGATATAAGTGTTGATTACTGCCAGAATTTATATATATATATATATATATATATATATATATATATATTCAAGCATTTTTTATAAAATAATTTAGCCTTATTATGTCTATTTTAGTTTTAATCGTTTCAAGTCCACAAATTAGTTTCTTTGTGTCTAGAAAATTGATCAAGAAAGATTCCAATATTTTCTTTCATATATATTTTTTGATAGATAATTTTTATTTTTAAAAGTACTTCCAATCTCATATAAAAAAATAGTATAAACACTTGCACTCTTAACTATAAAAGTGAATGTCCTCCTTATTGCAGAATAGCTATTATCCAAAACTTAATAAGCCGTACAAAACAAACTCTTCAACAAGGAAGATTTTCTATACTGAATTAAAAAAAAATATTAAACAAACCCTCATTTATAATGTCTTTCCTAATTACATTATTAATGATCAAATTAGACGAGCTAATGGGAATATTAGCATAAATAAAAACATGATACGTCCTGAAATAACTATAAACATATCAAACCACTATACTGTAATCAAATACATTTTAACTATCAACAGGAGGAATTTTTTTTAAAAAGACTCATAAATACTAATATATCCCCTACTGATCCAAGTAAAAAAATAGAATTAATTACATACTATACTAAATTTAATGCAATCAACCTAGCCATCCATAACAACTCTTCTCTGTCAACTGGCATCTTACAAAAGCAACTTATCTTATATCAATTTAAATATCCTTTCGGAGATTGCATCTCTGATAAAAAATATTAATACATAAGTTGGTTTTACAACAACGACGATGACGAGAAGGCTTACGTTTCACTTGAACGATCATAGTTCAATATCAGAACATATAAAGGAATATTCACGTCCACATTCACAGTTTAAACAGATATTGGTCGAAAATATATCAGTGCTTCATCAAACAACTGAAAATTCTGGAAGCCCTTTATATAAGACAATTGCGACCAAAAATAAATAAAGTCAACTACTAGTATAGCAACAAAGTTCATAAATGTTTGTGGGAGCAAAGTGTTATATATAAAATATTAATTTATATATTTTTTTAAATCACATAAGTTATATCCCTTGCATAGCGAAGAAAAATATTTTGGATGTACAATGTTAACGCATAAGACATCGATAGATATGCAACCGCTGAAGATGAGATTAAAAGTACTTTGGAAAACAAAATATTAAAATAAAAATTTAACCTCCCCCCCACCAAATGCATATTCGTATTTGGAACGCTGTAAATAAACAGTGAATAAATATTTTGAACTTACGGGGCTACTGTATACACATCCACAGATACTTTAATCCCCTGAAGATGGTCTTAGATCAGATTGAAAGTACTTGGGAATTTTAAAATTATTTGAAAGAAGATTTTGAAATTTAGCCATTATCAAGGACGATTTTGATTTTTTTTATTTCTAACTGAATGTGTCTGATTTTATGTAAAATCCATACAAAGTTATTTTGCAAATCACATAAACCTCAATAACTCAGATTTACTTAGGACAATTTTTGTCAGATTTTAAACGATTAATTTAGATATCAAATCAAAGTTTTAGTTAATTTTTTAGGTCGTTTCAACATCATGCTAACGGATGAAATGTCACAAAATCTTTAAGAGTACTAACAACATGTCATTTATTTACGTTAAAATCCACTTTAATCGGATATGAGCATTCGAGAGAAATCATTGGAAGTTTGTAGTTTAAAAAGAGCAATTTTAACCCTGCTTACCAGACGCTTCCTCTGTAGTTAAATTGTATAGCACGTCAGTTCTCTGTATGATACAGGTTCGATTTCTGTCGGAGGACATATTTTCTTTGAGATTTCTCGGACAGTCGGGCTAGTAAAATGTGGTTAATACTTTTTATTATAAACAGAGCATTTACTTAAATATTTGTACCTATAAAAATAACGTATAAAACAAAAATATATTAAAAAATTTGTATATATATATATATATATATATATATATATATACATATATATATATATATATATAGAGAGAGAGAGAGAGAGAGAGCGAGAGAGCGAGAGCGAGCAATGGAGAAACGCAACAAAAGCTGGTTACAACTTTCCCTCCGAAACATTAAACATACAAAGACGTTTAGAACTAATAAAACTAATTTTCAAACTTGGAATATCGAGATGCTTAAAAACAACCGACTCCATTTTGCTTTCTCCTGCTTTTCTTTTTGTTTTTGCATTATTCTTTTGTTTAAATATATCTTACTATATTAGCATTAATTCTCTCAAGAAAGGAAATACGCTGTACGCTCCTGGACGCAAATCAAACGTGGAAGATATGCGGGTAAAGAAAGTATTTTTTCTTTTAATTACAACGGCATCATTTAAGTCGAATTTAAAGCCAGACCCATTACTTTCTAGAACTATATACAGAGTGTAACAGCAAAATTGTCCAAATCGTGTAACAGCAAAATTGTCGAATTATTAGATTAGGCTTTGAATCGTTGTATCGTAGAAATGATTAAAGATATACTACTGGAATTCTCCGATGTGTTTATAACATTAATGCATTCTACTTTGAGCAATAAAAAAAATTATAATTACTTTCCAAGCTTAACAGAATAATCGTGATGAATTCGATCATAAACAAAGATAATATGTACATCATTAATTAATCATAGCTATGAATCGGAAACTCATGAAAGATTGAAATAAAGTTCAAATATATATATATCTATATCTATATATATATATATATATGCATATGCGTATTATATATTCCAGGATAATTTTTCAACTTATTCAAGATGATCTTCGCTCTCTCTAACCTTCTAACTTTCTGTCCTGGAGTAACAAGTTACCTCACACGTTTCACGTACGATTTCATTTTCAAGTATTTTTTTTATTCATTGCTCTTTAGATTGTCATAGCTGGAATTCCTCTGTCACGTGCCAAACGTTTTACGGATTGGGTTAGATCTTTTCTAATCGATATCTTTAAATCTAAATTGAAATGTTGCATATTCCCTTCCTTCCTTGTTGGAAGTGGGTGTTATTTGACGGTCTTGAGGCGATCATAATAAGGTTGTCTTCCTCTCTTTCTTTTCTCGGCCGGGTAATCGCTGGTTGGTTTTTAGTTCGGAGGTAAAATGAGAACTTTAACCAAAATGATGTTAAACTTATCTATTTTATTAAACACGTGTATATTTTTAACTAGCCAGTTGGATCGCTCTATCACACCCACTGGTGAGCAGTTTCCATACACGAAAATAACATTCTTCGACGTGTAAAACTTGACACTCTGAAATCACTTTCCATCTCTCTCCCCTTCCCACGCTAGTTTTAACCAATCAAAATGGACTTTCTTTGTTTTGTTTACCATCTGACCTTAAAAGTCAGCCTCAGAAGGTCTGAGCCAAAATACACTGCCACTAAAAAATAATAGTCTGAAACTTATTTAACAGAAATGATGATGCCTCTTCCTGTTGAAAACTCCTGACCCAGTATTCTTCTCTATTGTTCCGATGTTTTAAAAATATTCTCCGTTCTCTGGATGGTTCTTGAATGGACTTTGAAGATGGAAACCAGACTATAAATGTTGTTAACATTACTTAAAGCTTAAATGATCTTTTTCCTCTCACCACTGCTCAGTTGAGAAGACAGTGAGGCTGGCACAAAGCGATTTTGATATGTTCACTTTCTAGCTGAATATCTCAAAGGGTTTTCAATGATCTTTACAAGAAATGGTGTTAAGATGGCTAAACGTCTTGTCTGAAAACCTATAAAAAGAAACACAATTAGTTTAGTTTTTTTTTCTTCTTTTAGATATTAAACATTTTGTGAGATAGACAATTATGCTGTTACACAATTTGGACAATTTTTCTGTTACACCAGGTATATATATATATATTAACACCATATTAATACATGTTCAAATCCAATCTAAGCTTTCGGCTTACATAAGCCATCATCAAAAATGACAATTTCAGTAAATCAAACAACACACGGACGAAGCAACAATGATCGTCCACCCTTGCTGCATGAATAATTTCAAAGCTTAAATTGGATTTAAACATGTATCAATATGGTGTTTTCCTTTCATCTTTCAACGATAATGTGATTAAGCTTATCATACAATATGAAAGGAATTACTTAAAATAAATAGACAAAACTTATCTATATTATTTAATGAAACATGCATTAATGAAAAATTGCTGCCTAAATATACACTATATATATATATATATATATATATATATATATATATATATCAATGTGAGTAGGAAGAACTACAGAAAACACTCCGGTCTCACCCTTTCACATGAAACCTCACGTGCAAATTAAAAAGCATTTACAGAAAATGCACCTCATTTCCGTCAATCGTCAGTTTTAGCGTAAAAGCATTTAAAATCCACAATCTACACACTCATCGAACAAAAAGGCAGGTATGAATGTAAGCACTCAGGGGATTTTTTTTTAAACATTTCACCATAAGAAAAACAAGAAGGTCACTCAAACGGCTTGGCTCACTGAGTGAGAAGAGGCATTAAGAAGATAACAATTGGCATTTAAATTTTTGAAGATCAAAGGCAATAAAGCCACTAGGACGCAAGAGGTTACTGAGTTTTAGAGAATATGAGAAAAACTACTATTAAGGAGAGAAGACAATAAAAGGACAAGAATTAAGAAGACAGAAGATAACGATTGACATTGCATTTAAATGTTTGAAGATCAAAGGCAATAAATCCACTAGGATGCAAGGGGTTACTGAGTGTTAGAGAATATGAGAAAAACTATTATTAAGGAGAGAGGACAATAAAAGAACAAGAATTAAGAAGACATAAGATAACGATTGACATTGCATTTAAATTTTTCAAGATCAAAGGCAATAAAGCCACTAGGACGCAAGGGGTTACTCAGTGTTAGACAATATGAGAAAAACTACTATTAAGGAGAGAGGACAAGAACAAGAACAAGAAGACAGAAGATAACATTCCATTTATTTTTTTAATGATTAAAGTCCATAGAGAAGACAGAAGCCGGAAGAGAGTACTACAAGTGCAGTGCGAGAAAAAGAAACTGTTAACATAGAACTTACGGTTTCGTCCAGCTATTTTAACTGTAAAATGATGAGACTTTGTTGCCAATCTAGACAGATCAGACAGTTAAGCCTCATATATGATACACGCTTAGACGATCATGTCTCTTTCGATCAATAACTGACTAGGCAGAAGGTTTTCCCCGCAATAGGTAACCATTTCTTTCTGGGGTAGACTGGTTGCTAACCAAGTCGATAGGACCCAGTTTGACCTGCTATTCGACAAATAGCTGGAGTGATTAGACATGGATTCATACCTTTCCTAAGCTTAAGTGAATGTAACGAACTCGACCTGAATTCGAACTCGGTTCAGCGATTTCTCATCCCGATCTAATATTCATTACATCTCAATTAATGTGCTTAAATTCATAAAGTCTAGGTTCCATAGAATGAAGTTTCTCAGAACAATTACCGTGAAAATATTTATAGAAAAAACACAGGGAAGCTACGTAACGGCATTGCGAAAGGAATTGAAGCCCGTACGCCAGGTCATAACCAATAATATTGAAGATTCTTCTTTGTATTTTATCAAGGATCTCTAAATATATACCAAGAGTACCAGACCAGATGCGTCAGCCATATTCAAAGTAAGGACGAATTCGTATACTCCTAAATATTAATTATCAATATATCAATTATGGCCTGACATTTGGTAATGTAGTACATGTATGTAAAAAGTGATTTGATTTTTGTTAAAAGTCATAGGGTGGCAGTATGCAAAGATAAGGGTTGCTGGTGCCACCGTTCCTTGATGACAAGAAAATGCAAAACCTTTATCAGTTATGCACTGACAACTGAAAACTCAGTATATTCATAATAAAGAGTAGTGTGGCTTTCGAAACACACTGACGTGCTACGTAAAATTAATAGGAGGTGGAACCACCATTCTTTAACGTATTAGAAGTGCCAGAACTGTATTAGTGATGGTTTGTTATCTGGTGACTCAGCGTGAACAGCTTCAGACAAAAATTTGAACTCTTTCAGTTGACTCTATTTCTCCTACGAATAACCATTACGCCAAGCACACGATGTGTGAATAGTCTAATGGCTGCCGGCGTAAGGAATTGGGTTTATTTTGTTTGGAGGGCGTTACAAAGAGTAAAACTTATAAATACGTGTTGCTGATCCGTGAACTGAAAGCAAATGTTTGCTTATTTCCTGAGAATTGCCGGGTGATCATTTACTGGTATTCTCGGTCAAATAGGGTAACTTCCGTTTCACAGGAAGCCGACGATCAGTTGTTAAGGACAGTTTATTAGAAAACTTTTCGAAACACTTCTGACGATCATACGTGGTGAGTGTGCATGGAAAACAAATTACTAGTTTGACCTGGGAGTTATTATTTTGCCTGGCTGAACACGCAAATTTTGCCTGTGTATGAATATTGAGTCCTTTAGATGAAATTCCATGGAATTATCATCGAAAGAGACAAATGTCTTATCGTATAAGAAAATGGAACAGAAGAATTAGTAAACAAAGAAAAGAGTACTCCTATGTAAAAGTGAATATTTGATAACTTCCTCACACCTGAAGAAAAGAAAGAAAGTGTTGAAACTTGATTAATGCATGGAATAATAATGCAACACAAAATGTACTTAGAACAAAATGTATTGAAACAAGAAAGTGTACACAATATTTACATATATTCTTTTGTATATTCCTGGTAAGACCGTTCCTGGAGAATGTGTTGACTGAGTCGCAGTCGGGCAGAGTCTCTGGTTGAATCTCTTGATTCCTCCCTCTCTTCCCGGTACCAACCATATTTATATGGTCGGTACTCCACTATGAAAATTAGGTGGATCCTACCACAACAGAAAGTAATAGAAATGGAGTTCTACAGAAGGATGTTGAGAATGGACGGAACATGTAAGCAATGAAGAAGACGAAACTATACATTAGTCACTTCAGATTTCCGAAAAGCGCCTTGGGATATTTAAACACTTCAATACAAAAATGCCTATCGTGTTAAAATTATCTAAAATATTGTACTGCTTGAAATCGCCGATAAAACAAAAACTTGAACTGAATACATAATTATTTATTGAAATGAAAACTATAATAAATTTGTTGTATAAACATACGTTATAAATTATAGATGAAACACACCAATACAATTTTCCCTACCGTGTGTGAAAAAGTTCGTGGTCTAAAGTGGGTTTAATGGCAATGCCGTGGGAAAATCGCTCAAAGACGCTCGGCACTTCCCATTTTGGGTAGGCCTCAGGTAACGAGCGATAAACCCATCCCTCCTCCCGAAGAACAGTTACTGCCTGGCGGGGCCGAGAGCTTGGTCTTAATATTTAAAGATTATAAAAGATCCCAACCATAGGCCGAAATCCCATACAAAAGAGAAAAGTTTCATTCATAAAAAATAAAAACAATATAGAAAGATATAACATTAGTTAAACTCATAAATACAGGATTCAAGCAGTAATATATGTATATCTATCTATCTATCTATCTATCTATATATATATATATATATATATATATATATATATATATACACTCCGTTTTTAATTAAACAGTATTACTTATACTTACATTACAGAGCATTTACTTAAATTATATCTATCAAAATAACGTATAAAAAAGACAATTCATTTCATTTCATATATATATATATATATATATATATATATATATATATATAGTTTATGAAAAACTAGGTAATCCGTATGGGTAAACCTAAGGAGGATATAATCCAGAGAGCTCAATGTAAATCCAGAGCAAATAATTTAGATAAAAACAGACCACTTAAACCGTTTAAATGTGTCAATATCTGCTAATTCACTCATGTCTTCTCTCTCCCCACTCACTTCCCCACTTCGTTAATTTACATATGTTTAATACGGCCCGTCAAAAATGTGTAAATTTTCTTTTCATTTTTTGTTTGGAAGTAAAGTCTGATGATCCGCAGTCCTTTTAAAAGGGCTGTGGTGAAATAATTTATTACATGGAACCTTAAAGTGGTCTGTTTTTTATTTAATATATATATATATATATATATATATATATATATAGGGAAGAGGTTATAGTTGTTCCAACGAGAGAAAAGTTTATACATCAAAAAGAAGAGAGAAAACGTAAACGTTTTTGGTTTTAATGTGGATTTTTAAAAAATATATATTATGCTTTATTTCCCATAATTTTACTACACGGGTTTTGGGTCTTGCGACCTTCTTCAGGCAAAGTTGGAATATTAATTCATTTTAATAATGAATTAATTTTCCTTAAGTTCTGCTTGAAGGGTAATAAAACAATTAAGATTGGTCTGAGAAAGGGTGAGGCAAGATATATGTATTCTTATCTTTTAATGACACCTGTGTGTTCTTAGATCTATTTCCATTTTTTGTATTCTGTGTGTCTTTGTTAGCATGCGTATATATATATGTGTATATTCCCCCCTATACATTCATAATGTCTTATTATAAGGAATTAGTATACACATATATACATACATACAAACACACACACACACACACACACACACACACATATATATATATATATATATATATATATATATATATATATAGTTAAGTTACGAAGAACTTGGTAAACCGAATGGGTAATTCCAAGGAGGATGAAATCCCGAGAGCTCAATGTGAATCCAGAGGTAATATTTAATGAAAAAACAGACCATTTTAAGGTACCTTAAAGTGGTCTGTTTTTTTCATTATATATATATATATCTATTTTATATATATATATATATATATATATATATATGTGTGTGTGTGTGTGTGTGATAATATATAGAAAATAGGTAGGAACTGGTTAGGTAAAAAATCCAAAGTCCCTTAGTATTTTAGTTATTATTTTTAAAAAATTGTGCTCGATACAAAAGTAGAGCATAAATATAATTAATTCCAACAAAATTTCGCTTGAAGATGGAACGAGCCCATTTTAATTTCAACTCAATTTAATTTAAAGGATTATATTGAAGTTTTCGGCTCTTGTTTTGAAACATGAGACCTCTCATGTAAGCAGATTTGGAATCATATTTTTAAATAAATAATTATATATATATATATATATATATATATATATATATATATATATATATATATATATATATAGGGCAAAATATCGCGAAAATCTGAAATCATTCTACTGTAATTTTGTCCGGAAGCTCCAATACGATCATTTCAGAATGTTTGGAAGTCAATCTGAAGACAACGCAGAGGATTCAGAAAGAGTTGCATGAGCTTAATGGTGTTTAAGAAAGTGTTTAGAAGGACCACTAGTGATGGCGACATTATGCCTCCATTCATCTTCATCTTCATACTGAGACGTACATCAAGTGACATGAGATGGTTAGTACTGCCCTGGGTCAAGATGGTGGCTGAAAGACTCTATGCCATGTCACACATGTAGAACCCAATCATGGCTGTCAGACAATTTTTACATTTGGCCACCTAACTCTCCAGAATGCAACCGCCCCCCTTGATTTTTATGTGTGGAGTGCAGTTGAGGTAAGAAAGAGACCCACAATATTCCTTGTAGCACCAAAGATGAACTGAAGGCAAGGATTATGGCAGCATTCACCAACTTTAACAAGGAGATGGCCCAGAAAAAATGCAGGGGACTGCGAAGTCTTCTGGAGGCTGTGGTTGAAGCGAATGTCGATTTTATTGAATAAATTTACTCTTTACTATTTCAAGATCCTTTTATGAAATCTTGGTAAATATATCTGTTAAAATGAGATGTCATTTTTCCGTAATTCAGATGACAATTTATCCATCGCTCTCTCTCTCTCTCTCTCTCTATATATATATATATATATATATATATATATATATATATATATATATATATATATTTTTTTTTTGTTTATTCATTATTTTTGATAGATACAGTTTATTTAAGTAGATAATATGTTTCCTCCCAGAGAATGCATATTTTCTACGAATTTCCTCAAACATTCAGGCTGGTAAATGTAATTAATACGGTTTATTTAAAAAAAAAAAAAGAAAAGCAGAGCGTTTACTTAAATATAACGTATATACAGAAAATATACTAAATAATTGTCGGACTTAATCTATTTTATAATATATATATATATATATATATATATATATATATATATATATTAAGAAATGGAAAAAGTCCGACAATTTTTTATTTCGTTAAAGACATTTTATGTTTAACGTTCTTTTTATAGATACAAGTATTTAATGTAAATGCTCTGTTTATAATAAACAGTATTAAATAACATTTACCGGCCTGAATGTCCGAGAAATTTTCGTAGAAAATATTCGTCTTTCGACAGGATTCGAACCTGTATCCTATACGGAACCGATAAAAGGTTCGAATCCTGTCGAAGGACGAATATTTTCTATGAAAATTTCTCGGAAATTCAGGCCGGTAAATGTTATTTAATACTGTTTATTATAAACAGAGCATTTACTTAAATACTTGTATCTATAAAAAGAACGTTAAACATAAAAATGTCTTTAATATATATATATTAAGGAGAGTAGTTGGAGGGAACTAGGACTTTAAATGGAAACAAAACGAACTAGAATCAGAAAGGATCAGCTGAAATTTCTTGGACACATAATGAGAAAAGAAGGCTGGGAGAATTTGCCACTCACAAGGAGTATCGAAGTCAAAAAAGACAAGGGAAGACACCATGCCAACTAACTGACGGGCTTGTATAAAAAAGCAAAAAAGACAAAACTTACTAAGAGCTACACGAGATAGGAAGTCATGGAGGGCCATGATTGCTCACATCCTGAAGGGACACAGCACATAGAAGAAGTGCTATTGTTTTTTTTTAATCAGTTGCCAAATTTTATACTACTTTACTTTAGCTATCATATTGGATACGATTAGTTGTGTTTTATTTGCTAGCAAAGCTATATTAAAATCAATACAAAACGCTTGCATGCGGAAAAATTTGGCTTCTCACGTTCATTTAAGCGACAATATATTTAATCAAATCTATAGAGAGTGTCTCAAAAATATATCCTAACTTTTACCGTGTATAGCTGAAGTCAATTTGCTTTCTTTTCAGAATTACACGTTAGTATTACTAATATCATCCAGGCTTAGCTTTGAACAAAGTTCACCTTGCAATGCTACTCGAACTAAGAAAATGCAGTTGAAGTTCAAAGGCGGCATCGAAAAGGGTTTCATTCAGATCTGTCCACATGACTTACAACCTCACGAATTAGAGAGAGGTTTGAAGCTGATGGTAATGATCATGATGTGAACAAGAAACGACCCTGGAACACCACAGATATCAACCACGCCCTGTGAATCAAAAAAAGGGTGATGGAATGTTTTCACAGAAGTCCAAGAATCCTATCGAAATGTTGATTGATTCTTGTGATTCCACTGTGTCGCGTTGCCAGTAATATCTGGATCAAAACGGATATCAATTTGAAAAAAGCGATGACAAAGGATCTGTTAAAGTGAGATGACATTTTTCCGTTTTAGCATGCATATATATGCATCATTTAAATTAGATAGAGTTGATTCCAATTGGTTGAATTATTTCTTCAGAATGCTTCAAAGTGTGTAAAAACTGAGAAAAATCAATCTTTATCTCTCTCTCTATCTCTCTCTCTCTCTCTCTATATATATATATATATATATGTTATGGGGTCCACCCCTTTTTCATACAAGTGGACTGGCCCAGTTTGTATTTGTACTGCTGCCGGTGAATACCCGGAAGTGATACAGGATAGTGTGAGTTAACCGCTTTGTAGGAGTCACAGTTGCGAGCACGTAGACTCAGAAGGAAGTCATACTTCGATACTGAATTTCCCAGACTGTATATATATTATTATTGCTACTAACCGCATTTCTGGATCTACTAACCGTTTTACCAATTGTATTATTGCGTCAATACATTTATTTGCTATATTTCATTCCTGCATTTGTCATTCGTTTGAGACCGGATTTCATCTCAGAATCCACAACAATATATATATATATATATATATATATATATATATATATATATATATTCTACATAAAAGTTGTGAAAGCGCGTGCGATACCCTACCCTCTTGACCCTCCAACCAGAGAAACGCGATTTCAGTGGCTAAGGCTGCACGGCCATCCGTGGCGCCACGAGCAACTTTTGCTACCTGATTGTTTTTACATATGTATCAGTCTCTTACGATTTCTTTTTACAACTGCAACTGATATGTTCAACGTTGTTTTTGAAATACACAACGCGATCATAGGGATCGTTATTAATGACGAAGAATGGAAAATAAACAAGATGTGTTTCACATTGGAAGTAGCATTGTGTTACGAGCATGGTTTTATTTAACTTTATTTTGGATCTTGACCAGATCCAACTCGATTCCTATTGACCTGTGGTCTGGAGACGGTGAGAAGTTTGGTTCCGGTCATTGATACCCACCTTCAAAAGGAAGGAAACGATTGAACATCCAAGGAATCCATAGCACCCAACCTCAATAGATAGTAGATGACATTTCCATCCCTTTTCTATGCAGTCGGATCACAGCGATTCATAGCATTTTTTCCTTGGATCGTACGCCTCCTCCCTGTTCTCCTTCCATCAAACCGGTAATTCTACTAGAAGGAAACACTTCTTTGAATCAGACCATGATACAGTGTCTGGGCGTGCCTCTGTCTGGATGATGTGTATCAGAAATTGCAGAGGCATTCTAAGATCAACTAATACCATCCAATCACGAGCTCCGCCAGTAGTGTTATGGTGGGAGTTATTTGGGTCTTTCGCACAGGGTGTTCAGCTTCCTTGTGAAAACAGATATTAGGTTCTCTGGCCATTACATGCTCTTTGTTGGCCTCTTCACTGCATACTAAATCCATGACCGCTTCCAGCACTTTGGTATGACGCCATGTGTACGTCTGCAATGATTGTGAGCATACAGAAGGCTCATGACGTAAACTGCCTCGATCAATTTGACACAATACCTATACATCAGTGTCAGTGTACACCCACAGCTTGAGGTTGGGTGTATTTAGTAGGAGATCATAAGTAGATCGCTGAAGCAATGATATTGCTAATGGATCCATTGCAATCAAGGTATTGCATGATAGCTTCATTTGATGAACATCATTCAATGTAGTCCAAGCACATTGTTTGGACTGCTCTTCCTCAAAATAACTGATTTCTTCAATCACCATGTCTCGTTTACCCCTTTGGACATTCTCTGTAGAAAGAGCTGTTTGTTCGTACAGCCCAGGCTAGGTTTGGGTCACCCCCCATAATTTGGTTCGCAGTCTGGATTCTGCTCCTTGAATGGATTCTACTGCCGACCATTTGATGACACTTTTGATATCTATCCGTAACCTGTGAACAAACTCATCGGCCAAGTCCTTCACCATCCTGTGAAGACATACTTTCCCAACCTTGAAGTCCTTCACCAATGAGGAGATGGGGAGTTTGAAGGTTTCTTTGAACATGACCCCTGGATCTTGGAGCCTAGAAAGTTCATTCATCGGAGTGGTTGGAACATTTTTCCAAGCATCTGTTATTTAATTTGATTATTGAAATTTATTATATAAAACTTTTTTCTAAACACAGTCTACATTTTCTATTATTAATATTATATACGGATACTTTTTATTGTTTCCCATTTAATTTTAGTTCATATATATATTTTCTTTCGGACTCACACACACACACATATATATAGAGTGAGAGGTGGCAGGAAAAAGGTAGAATGTGTGAGATTTAGACGTTCGGAATAGTGTTCAGCCCGACCAGCCTTCCTATATTGAACTGAAAGGCAAAATAACAGAACAGATATATATATATATATATATATATATATATATATATATATATATATATATATAGAGAGAGAGAGAGAGAGAGAGAGAGAGAGAGAAAAAGAAAGAAAGAAAGAACAGTAAGATATATAATCCGGTGTTTTTATAGATATTTTTTTATTTTTACAACAAAATAGTGCTCAATGTAAATTTACAGAGCATTAATATTATAAATTAACTGATTTAATATATATTCTTTGATAATCTTGTTATTTGCGTATCTGCCTATTTTAAATGACATTTTATGATTATTAAATGATTTTTAAAAGTTATTTTAGTTGTTACTATATATGTTTTTCTTCCGTGTTAATGTTATTTCATGCAGTTGCTTTATATATTATATTATTAATTATACATTTATTATTAAGTGGGCAGTTGTTTCTATTTCGATATTTGCAGTTGCTTTATATATTATATTATTAATTATACATTTATTATTAAGTGGGCATTTGTTTCTATTTCGACATTTGAAATTATTGTTAGTATTTTCCGGGTTTATCTTATTGTAATTGCTATAATTTTTGTTTAATATTTTTTATGTTAATTTATTATTTTCCCCGTATTATTCATACAATTATAAGTGATTTTAATTTTATTTTTATTAACGATTTTTGATAGTTTACTATTTTTAGAAAAGTGTTTTTCAATTAATTTAATGTGGATTAAAATTATTAAGGGGGACATAACAACGAGGATTAATATAGACAATTACAGTTAAGTAATTCTGTATATATAAAAAAAATAATATCATCAATGCTCTATTTTAATATTGAGCACTATATGAAAATATCTGCTTCATTTTTAAATCTTAAATTTATATATATATGTAAATTTATATATATATATATATGTATATATGCGTATGTCTCCATGTTCGAAAAACGACAAAAGGAAAACTTCTCTTAACGCATTCCTTCCTCTGAAGGAATTTATCAAGGAAAATGTAAGGATTTTATTTTGTAACAAGTATTTATTTACAAAAGAAAATCTTTATATAATGAATATTCAGGTAAGTTCTGCTAACCTGATGAATATTCATGAGCACCCCCCCCATAAATTTTGAAAAACCAATAACACTTTTCCGCTTGTATAAACATACTTGTTAGAAAATAAAATCTTAATATTTGCCTTGATAAACTCCCTCAAAGGACGAAACGAGTCGGCCAAGTTTTCTTTTTGTCTTTATTCATATTGTCCCTTAAGAGATAAACCCTAACTGTTGTTTTTTTTTTCCACACGGACAAACACACACACACACGCACACACACGCACGCGTGCGCGCGCACACGCACACAGATATATATATAGAGAGAGGTGGCAGGAAAAAAGTAGAATGTGTGAGATTTAGGCGTTCGGAATAGTGTTCAGCCCGACCAGCCTTCCTATATTGAACTGAAAGACAAAATAACAGAACACACACACACACACACACACACACACACACACACACACACACACACACACACAGATATATATATATATATATATATATATATATATATATATAAAGAAAGAAAGAAAGAACAGTAAGATATATAATCCGGTGTTCTTATAGATATTTTTTATTTTTACAAAATAGTGCTCAATGTAAATTTACAGAGCATTAATATTATAAATTAACTGATTTAAAATATGTTTTTTTTCGCTACACAGTTCTAACTATGTTTCAAAAAAGGAAGCTAAAAGCTTAGAATTTAATTTTGTAATTAAAATAAAGACATTAGTTCCATTTCATCCTTAAGTGAATTTTGGAGTAAGTTATTTTTAAATTTACTGGGTTTTAAAGACACGGCAAAAATCATAATTTACAGTTTCCAAGGATACAGAGAAATCCATTCATCCAGACAAGGGGTGGTTGCGTGTTCATTTTATTAACTTTAGTTGCATCAGTTATTAGTTACGTTCGACAAAGGGTTACGTATAGGTAGGGGGAGGGATGTATTTTTCAACGAATTCTGACATCCATTAAATGCATGTCGTCTGATTTTTTTTTTGTTAACGGCAAAATTTCTTACGGCATTTTTTCTGTTTGTATACTTAAACATTTTTGGGGGATGTTTAGGTTAGAATACATATAATATATATATAAAATATATATATAATATATACATATATATATATATATATATATATATATATATATATATATATATATATATATATAATACATAGAATATATATATATATATATTCATGTATTTGGGCAGCAATCCTGCTTTCATGCACATTTCATTGGATACGACAGAGAAGGTGCTTTGATTTAGTTTTTTTTTATATAATTTCTCATGCGATCTAATATTTTCTTTATTTAAATTATATAAAACCTGTCCAAATGTTCTTTTATTCCAAGCGCTTTCGGCTATACATTTAGCCATTTTCAAGGATGAAATATTTTAACTGTTTTTATATAATTTATCTTCCGAAAAGAAAAAAGTATTACATTTCATGAGAAATTGTATTAAAAAAAATAAATCAATGAACCTTGTCTGTCGTATTCAATGAAATGTGCATATATATATATTTATGCATTCACTTACGTGCTAATACCCTTGGGAAAGGTATGAATCCTCTTCCTCTCCCTCCAGCTATGGGTAAAATAGCAGGACAGACTGGGTTCTATAGCCTTGGATGGCAACTGGTCTAGGAGAAGGACAACTCTGAATTCAAAACCTGCGGAAGGTCGTTTGGGAACCTTGTGGCATTCGCTGCACCAGGTCTCTGTATTCGTCCCTTCAAAAAGTGGGGATGGTCCTGCACGAAACCTTCACCACTATAATCAAATCTCATGTGTCGTTGTCGGGCTGTCGGTTTCCTGAAACTGATCTGTTTGACCCTCATAAGTCGAATCTCGACGGGAGAGTTATATATATATATATATATATATATATATATATATATATATATATATATATATATATATATATATATGCACATTTAATTGAATACAACAGACTAGATTCTTTGATTTATATATATATATATATATATGTATATATACCATTTTGTTCCAGAAATTTGGTCGTCTTCGAGGCAGCTTCATGATTCTATTCTCCCAGAAGTTGCCATTTTTCTGGTTAAGTAAATAAATTTTACATGGTTCTCCTGTAAAGAGAATTTTCTTGAGAACTAAGTGATAATCAAAAGATGCAAGGTCAGATGATTATGCTGGTTGTAATAGATTCCAGCCAAACTGTACCAAGAGACGTTATATCTCGCGTTGTCCTAACAGAAAACTCCATTCTTCTGATTAGCCAATTCCGGGTGTATTTCAACGGTTGTGGCATTTAATCAGTTCAACTGGGAAGAGAAGTTGTCTGAATTCAAAGTCTGATTTTACGGAAAGAGTTTGGAATACACAATACCCTTCTAATACCACCAGATACACAATGTCACCTTCTTTTGGTATTGAGAAGATTAACTGCGGCTTATTTTGTTTTTCTCCAGTTTATTTCTTTGCTCAACATTGTTGGATACTGTTTTTCATCGTCTGGGATTTGTCTTTTTCAAGTCGTTTTTTTTCGGTTTTCTACGGAGAATTGCCGATGGAAATGCAATCTATAATTTTTTTTTTTTTGTGGTAAATCGTGAGATAGCCAAACATTGTAGTGTTTCACGTCTCCAAGTGTTTTCAAATACCTTACAACGCTCATATGAAATATGTGGAGTACCTATGCAATGCCCCCACCCTCGTGTCGTGTAACCTGAATTATTTTTAATCGGCGTTTTGATTTGGTGATCATCAGTGACTACCAGCTACCGGAACGTTCTCGAATTTCCAGATCAAAATTTCCACTTCTCAGCCTCGGGAACCACTTACAAACTGTACTTTCATCTATAGCACCATCTCCATAAACGGCACATATCTTTTTGCTGATTGTACAGACCTTGTTCCTTTCAACAAATTAATGAGCATTAAATGTAAATGCATTTTGCTTCATTTTCACGTTTAACGAAAAATAATTTAAAATTCACAATCCACGTGACACAAAAAAGGCGTTGAAATATTATCTTTCTGAATATGTATGTATGTTCTAAATTCCAGTCACGTGTGAACCAAAGTCATGTTTTCAAGTGCACCCTGTTGAAAATTGTTATGAACTCATTTTGTAAGCTGACAGAAATAGGAGAAAAACAATGCTTTGTTTTCTGTTTAAAAAAAAAAAAAAAAAACTTTATAATGAGACGATCCTCAGAGAACTAGAAGTCCTACCGGGATTTATTATCGGAAGATATTACCTTAATCATATATGATGACACTGTATTGAAGGTAGACTCGGGAGGAATACTGAAAGAACACTGAGACAAAATGGTAAAGCAAAACAGGAAGAAAGGGACTAAGTATGAACTGTAAGAAGACGGGATTTATTCCGATTGGGAAAGGAAACAGCCCGAGGAATAAGCTTTGTAGTGTGAATGTCTAAATCAAGCAGTTACAGAAATCTAACATTATCAGCAATGAAGTAACAAAAAAGTAAAATATGACCCAGAAATCAAAAGACGAATTTAATAAGCAAGACAATAAAGCCCCTAAGACGCAAGTGGTTACATAATGTGAAAGAACATTAGAAAAAGAAAACATTATTAAGCAGAGAGAACAATAAAAGAACAGGAATTAGAAAGAAGGGAGAAGATAACGATTGACATTACATTTAAATATTTTCAAAGTCAAAGTTGACTGGAAAGCAGAAATTCCACACGCGAGAAGTGCGAGAAAAGAAACTGTTGACATACAACCTATTTACATTGTTCGGACTATCATCCTAATCTTGCCATATCTTGCCGTTGCCATATTTATCACAACGTTTTGGTCGTTATACGCTCCGGCCTTCTTCAGGTGGTTGGAATGTCAAACTGAACCTTTTATTTCGCTCGCAGGGGTAGACCGTTCTTGTTCCACGTGCCATTTCAGTTATCAGTTATCACCTGTTAATTCCTCTCTCCTAGTTCTCCACCGCCTGAATCAGGTATGGAACTCACAACTCTTTGAGTCATGTCACTGGATCTAACTAAGGCCTTTATCTACTGTGCCATGTGCCCTTGAGGCTTTGTGTCCATTCCAACCACCTGAAGAAGACCGGAGCGTACAACGCCCGAAACGTTGTGATAAATATGGTAACAGAGATGAGGATGATAGTCCGAACAACGTAAATAGTGTACATAATACCTCATCTCAGAAATATAGAGATCTACGCTTACATATAGTCATTTCAACCGTAAAATGATGCGATCTGGCCGCCAATCCACTACTGCACTTAAATTCATAAATTTTATGTACTATAGAGGAAAGTTCATTAGCAGAATGACCGTGAAAATATTTATAGAAAAAGGCATATGAAAGCTACGTTACGGCGATGGGAAATTGATCGAAGCCGAGATGTCAGCTCAGGTCTAGTAACATTGCTGATTCTTCTTTTGTTTTTATCAAGTATCTCTATGTGGCGGCAATATTCAATGCATGGATGATTCGTCGGCATCCGTCCGTCTCGAGAGACGATGGCTGCCCAGACGTCTAGTTCCCCCTCTCGGCCTTGTTAGCAGATTCCAAAGAATAGGATAAACCAATACAGTTTGGTACCAGTGCGGCTGCAGGAGTTACCGGAAGGTAGGCCAAAGTGCCGTCCATCCGCCTTAGGGGCTCCACTCCGCGTTTGAATTCAGAGTTGTCCTTCTCCTAGATCAGTTCCTATCCAAGGCTATAGAACCCAGTTTGTCTTGCTATTTACCCATGGCTGGAGGGAGAGGAAGAGGATTCACACCTTTCCCAAGGGTATTAGCACGTAAGTGAATGTAATGGATTCGACTGGAATTCGAACTCGGTTCTCCGATTCTTCAATCCATTACTCAACCGTGCCTCCTCCATGGATGAATAGTAGACTTATAAATACGTAAAATATATTCTGGCTAGTGCGACAAAATGAAACAACTTTCCTCGCGGTAAACTGAGTAAGTATAATCATTCCACTTCATCACGGCAGAAAACAATATCCTAGCTGCCGATCTAGTACTGCGTTTAAATAAGTAAATATCTAGATACCAAAGAAAAAAGCTCATCACAAGGATTAATGTAAAAAATATTTACAGAAATGGTACAGGGAAAATAAGGTACGATCGTGTTTCCTCCTTATAATTGGAATACGGGAGAAATGAGCGTGGTTCGGTTTCGTGGACGTAACGTAGCGGTTCTTAGCTGTAGACCGACCTTAGCAAATATTTGGTAATTTTGCTATACTTTTGGTATTTATTATTCTTAACCGAATTAGTCAATGCTTTCACTTTAACGAAGGTGAACTGCTAGCTTATCCTAAAGTGAACATTTGTTTTTATTTGAACTTAATACTTTTGACAGCCCAACGAATATAGATTTACAGAAATATAGATCAGAAATATATTGATAGTTTAAGTATAATATTTGATAAAGAACTATATCAAAAATTCTAACTATACAAAAAATTCTAACTATATAAAAAATTCTAAGAACAGGTTAAAAATGGGTTAAGAGGTGATCCCTTTGATAATCCGCCTATAAAAATCATAGTTAAATGTGAAATAACATTGGTTTGGGAGTCGGTATTGTTTTATAAGTTTATCTATTGATCAGATGTATTTTTCTTAGTTCAAGAATTTGTCGACACGAACGTTCGCATTTCCTTTTTATAATTTACTTATGAGACAGAAACAAACAATACATTACATTTCCTTTTTATTATATTAAAACCGTACTGACAATGACCTAAAACTAAGCGTCTATCTTAAATCTACCAATGAAAATGATCTCATAAATTTCTATTCTCATCATAACAACATAATAAAACCCAGAAAAAGTTATCCAATTCTAAATGTGGTTCAACAGAGGGATGATGTGAATGATATAGACTTGGTGTGAACAACAATGAAGTTCTGGAGATAGTGGCAGAAAAAAGACATTTATACTTAACATAAGCAAGAGACAAGTGAAATTTCTGGGTCTTGGAAAATTTTATATACTCATTGGACAGATTGACAGCGAGAGAGAGAAAGGAAAGCTACGCATAAACTGTCGGGATTGAATCAATAGATGGCGGAGCGGAGTTTGGGAGTAATGGCAAAAAGACAAAAGTTATTAAGAGCTACAAAGGACAGGAAATTGTGGAGAGTCATGATCGCCAACGTTCCAAAAGGGCACGATACATAAAGGAAGATTTAAGAGCACTTAGAATCATGTCTTTCCATGTTTTGTAAAATCGCTATCTCCCATCTTTTGTTGGCAAATTGTTTTCCGATGTATTTGTCCCTGCTTTGAAGTCTATCCTCTGTTAGGGGAAGTCCGTTTCTTTTCTCTATTACGTTTTATACTTCCAGGAACATGTCTCCAGACCTGTTATATCGTTTATCATTTCATACATGACTATTATACCTGTGTTCTAAGAAAGAGAGCTAAACTGCTATGGCATATCTGTCCTCCTATATAGACGTACTGAAATCTTATGTAATATATATTTTATATGGCAATGAATACAGAACAATTTCTTACACGTCCAAAAAAAGCTCGAAGCGATGAAGAAGCTCTATCGATGAATGCTGAGGAAACCATGAACGGAATTTATGAACAAAGAAAAAGTTTTTTTTTTAAAATAGGGGAATTAAAAAGGCTTTGCTTAAAATCAGAAAAAAAAACTGTTGAAGAAGGCTTGGAGAATTTAACACTCACAGGACATGTTAAAGACAAGCAGAGCAAAGAAAAACATCAACTAGCGTCCCTGATGAGTTTGTATGGACGGATAGCTGAGCGGAAAACGGCCATCTATTTCTTGGCTCCCTGTTTTAAACCAGACTTAAGAGAGATGTTAATGAATCAAACGTTGTTTCAAGCTACAAGAGACAGAAAAATGCTGAGAGCAATCTCCTACGCCCTGAAAGGAATTGGTACAGAAAAGAACAAACGGTTAACCTAAATATATCAATGTCAGTCCCAAATAGGGTCTAAAACCCCTTAATACTTTTCCGTGATTATAAGCACTTTAAAGAAAGAATATCACTTTTAAGAAAGAACATGACTCGTTTATAAAATAACTATTGATTTTCGATTGAAATAAACCAAAAAGTGTTTGAGTATCATGTTACAGTTTAGAGAAAAATGAAGCAATCATCTGAACTTCTTACGCCTGGCAGCTCCAATTTATAGGAAATCAGTTGTAATAATTAGATTTATACTCTTAGCTTTTTCTGAGTTAATGTTTTAGATTTATGACTTATAAAGTAGAAAGGATTCTTCATTTGCAAGCGATTCTTCGTAAATAATGTACTATTTCGTTTTGATCGCGTGAGAAGAGGGAAAAAGACATTACTTAATTTCAGTGAGAAAATGAATGTAAAAAGAAAGAAAAAAAGAAGAAGAAAAGAAAGAAAGGTAGAAAGGAAGAAAGAATGGAAAGAAGTGCTTAAGCTCTCCTCTAAATAGCTCACAATTAATGGACTATTCCGCGTTTGATCGCTGAAATGTAGGGAAATGACATTACCTTGTTTCAGTGAGAAAATGAAAGAACGGAAAAAAGGAAGATAGAAGTCTTTGACGACTGTTTCAGCGAAATAGAAAAAGTTATCAATTTTAATTCTTTTCATTTGTACCCCCTTACTTCTTAAAATAAAACCCAGCATTCATTTTTATGATTGTTATTGCAAATATTTTGTTAAAGTTTTTAAGCTCAAATAGTTAACTATGCGATACGGATATTTTTCTGTCGTAGAACTCGCCATGAGCTTATTCAATCATTAACTTAAGAATTAAAATTCATCTGAATATAAAAATATGAAAACCTTAAAATATTAACAGGCTAAAACTCGTATAAATAAATATTTATATCCTATTTAAATATGTATTCTGTATACAGAAGACATGTTTTTATTCGACAATATCTCCCGCCTTAAGAATAAAATCGGACTAATTATGGATGCTTACCGAGCCTGAAGCAAATTGCACCATGACTCATTGGGACGTGTCACTCATTACCAGTCCTCCAGGGTTTAATTAGCGATGTCACGAGCCCATGTGTGTCGCTTGTGTCTATTTGATGGCGTTAACAGGAGCACCCCGGTGGATGATCTGCTTCCATATCCTATGAACTGACCTTTTGGATATGCGACTGATGTCTTCTGCCTTTAATGGGTCTGTAATTTGAGACCCACGATGTTTGTATCTTTATCTGTCAGCATAGACAATTTTCCAGCCAGACGCTTCTGGTCATTAAAGAAACATGGTCGACCATGCACTATCAACGGTGAAGGGGTATGTCATCCATCAGCTATTTCCACGTGACACCATACAACGAGATATGTCATATGTCACCACCTTTTCAGAAATAAGACGTCTCATCAGTCTCATGCCTACTATAATGCCCGTCTAAAACCCGAGCAATGAGCAACCTGACCAGTGTTCACTCACCAGATCTCACGTCCTAACTGATAAAGGTTCCCATAATTTTAAGCTATGATGGCACTATCTACCGTTATATTTACATACCGTTTGCCTATGACGTTTGGCACGTCAGCATGAAAGTAAAAAGAAAACATTATGAAGGAGATTGAATAATGGAAGAGTAGTCAGGAATACAGTAGATAACGATTGACATTGCATTTAAATTTGTGAAGATTAAAGTTGGCCGGAAAGCATGGAGCTGGAAGTGCGAGCAAAGAAACTGTTAACATAGAACCTACGGTTGCATCTAAGTAATTTAACTGTAAATAAATCAGACTTATCTAGTAATGGACTTAAATTCATAGCTCATCCTATTCATAGAAAAGACTCGGCGAAGCAACTTTAAGTCACTAAAACCGAGATACCAGGTCAGGACCAATTATATTGCTGATTCTTCCTTTTTGATTTTATCTAAAATATTTAAATAAATACCAGGAGAATTGACCATATGTGTCAGCAATATTGTAAGCATGGACGAATGGTAAACTTATAGATGTGTAAGATAGATTCTAGAGAGAAAATTGTCTAGAACGACACAATAAACAAACTTTCTTAGCAGCTGTCCTAGCAATGGATTCAGTATAGTCTTTCCACTTCATGTCAGCCAAGAACATTAGCCCGAGAAGGTGCAACGAGTCAATCACCTGGAGGTTAGCATCAACCATGCTGATGAAAGGTAGATAAAGCTCACATTGGCGGCTGATCTCAGAAATGATCTACAGTCTTTTGTTAACTGCGGCAAAGAATGGCTTCTTAAATTTAACTCCTCTAAAACAAAATTTCGATATGTCTTGTCAGTGCCAAATTTTCCAAGCCTATTTTCCCAGTTATGTGTTACAGAAATTTCGACTTTTTCTTAATTAAAATACAAGCGTCCTTTTCGTTTTGATTATCCTTAAAACCTCGTTGGACACATGTCCAGTCCATGGTATTCTCAGAATCCTTCTGTAGAATTAGATCTCTGTTGCCTCAAGTATCCTCTTCATCTATGAGGAAATTGTGTAGCATTCCTTTCCATATAAGAGGATTAATATTGTTCATGTTCCTAATTAATATTTCCTGTTTCTTAATACCATGTTTAGTTTCTGGAAGGCATATTTCACTATTCTAATGTGACTTCGAATTCCTAAGTCTGTTCCATTATCTGCTATAGGATTTTCCCAAATAGTTTAATTTTTAGTTTTATTTGAATAGCCTGTAAAATATGAAAAGAATCCAGGGATAAAATAATCCTTAGCTTCTGTTCTGGTGTAATTGCTCAATTTATTTCCTATCGGTATGCAAGCGAGTCGTTTCACTATAAAGTGTGCGATGGATAAATTGTCGTTTAAATGACGGGGAAAAATGAAAACAACACAGTCCGATTTTAATAGATAATATATTTACCAAAATTACATAAAAATATCTTGAAATACTAAAGTGTAAATTTATTCAATAAAAGCCTCCAGACAACTTCGGAATCTCCTGCAACTCTTCTGGGCGGTCTCCTTTTATAAGTGCTGTCATAATCCTTGACTTTATTATTTTCTTTGTGACAAGAAATTTGTTGCTCCCTCGCTCAACTGCGTCCCACACATAATAATCAGGGGGTTTGCAGTCTGAGGAGTTAGAAGGCCAGATCTAAGGGGAGGTGTCGTCACAGAAATTATCTGACAGCAATTACTTGGTTCTTCTGCTTGAATGGCATGGTACAGAGTCCTGTTGCTAGACATAGTGTCTTCCAGCAGCCACCCTCTCGACAGCACTACCCCCTCCAGGCACTTCATGTAGGCGTCCATCTTGAGTATGAGGCCCCCTACCAACAAATGAGTTCTTTTTTATCAGAACGACCAGAGTGAGTTTTCCAAGCTGCCGTACCTTCGTAATCACCATTAGACTCATCCAACTCTTTCCGAATCCTCTGCACTTTGCTGAGATTTACACTCAAACACACTGAAGTGTCCGTATTGGAGCTTCCGGCTCAAATGCCAAGCAGTACAATATGCCATTTCTAAGTTTCTGACGGAGTGAATTGCATCACTGTGCTCTTTTTCTCACAGACGTTGCCCAATTGACTCTGCTATACTCTGTGCACGTAATTAAAAATATAAAATGGCGACAATTTACCCATCGCACACAATAAGTTATAGGCTATTTCAATATATTTTCCAAAACTGTCAAGTTTTTCTATCAGTTCGAATAGATCTTTACGTCATATCTTATTCGCTGACAAAATCCGTCTTTCCCGCACTTATTTTCCAGCTTTTTGTTGGAAATTAAACTTTTTTTTCTAATCCGCTTACGAAGGCAAAGGGAGGTATCCTTACAGCGGTAGGTTAAGTGACTGAAGCCGAGATGCCAGATCGGGGCCAATAATAATGCTGACTCTTCTTTGGATTTTATCTGTCCGAAATTGTTATTTGTTCTGTTCTTTTTTCTTGAAGTACTTTCGATCTTGCACGTCGTCTTTGAAAAATAACCACATAATAATAATAATAATAATAATAATAATAATAAAGGCCACAGAACAAACATGAATTTCGAAAAGTTTTTTTTTTACAATTTCGATCCTGATACACAACAACGTATTCGAAAAATAGACTAAAAAATTAAACAGGCAGATCTTGTCGGTTGAAGCTTGTCTGATTCGATTAGTTACGATTGAATAGTGAGTTCGATCCTCACTGGGTGCTACATAAGAGATTGTACAAGTACTTGCTAAAATTTTCTTGCCAACTTGTGATGAAATTTTAATTTCTTGTGGGGCAGGTAATGCATTTAAAAATAGAAAAGAATGTATTCAAAACAAGAGATGTATTCTTTTTAAACATTTAAAAATAGTTTCTCTTCTAATATAAATATTTTGAATATTTACTGCTAAAATATATTAAGGTGGCATAAAACTGTCGGAATAATTTTACAATAGATTTTCGCTCGTGGCTAACAATTTCTAGAGACGAAAGTGAATAAAAAATAATATATATTGCAGGTAATCAATATGTAATAAATATTAATATCTTCCTTTAGAAACTATTTTCAGCTATTCTTTCAATCTGGGGAAAACTTTACCATATATATATATATATATATATATATATATATATATATATATATAAAGATAATGGAAATATTTATAAAGTGACATCTGCAGAAGCATCTGCCGAATTAATTTGCAAGAAGTAAGCGAGGTATGATATTCTTTTGCAAGTTTCCTCTCTGCGTCTGCAAAAGAAAACCTATGAAAATAAAAGCAACCTGTTATAATAGCACATAATATTGTGTATTGGTCTATTAAAATCAGTGTAGTATACAAAAAAAACAAGTACAAAAAAAAAACATGGAAAACAGATTGTATAGATCGCCGAGAAGAGGCGAAAAAAAAAAAGAAATGCATCTTGGAAATTTCATTGTTCTCTGACGCTGTAAACATAATTTTATTCTTTAGGGCTTGAAAGTATTCCATAGCAATCTATTCGAATTTTACCACCATGGTTTGATTTCACGAACGTGGATATAGAGAAGTTTTCTTTGTTTTTATGTGCAAAGTTCTTTCAGGACGTAGGCGATCATGGCTCTCCACCTCCCTCTGTCCATTATAGCTGTCAAAAAGTTCCTTCCCTACATTTCCTCCCCCAGACCATGTTCTGTCATCCACTTGCTCAAGCCCGACAGGTATGTCATGAGTTGCTTTCCTTTGTCTCTTTTTCCTTTATTTGACCAGTGAGTATCAGATTTTCTGTAAAAATGGAACACACCTATTCTATAGTTAATAGACTCTCCCACCTATAATAAGTAGGAGTAGTAAGAGTAACGGGGGGGTCAGTCAGTGAGACGATGCCGGACGACAGTTAGTCGAATACGAAAGTATCAGCGATCACAACTAGATTACTCTGCGTTATACCTATTATATCAAGTTCCTAACGTTTTGAACGTCGAACCTATTTTAGGACCGACTTAGTATAAATACAAGCCTCCACTGCGAAATCACTCCACAACATTTTCCAAGCCCTCCTTCTTCATTATGCGTCCAGAAATTTCAGCTGCCTCTTCCTGATTTTAACTGTAAGCCTCCTCTTTGTTTGCATCCTCTCTAAGACCTCATCATTGCTCACACGCTCGGTCCATGATATCCTTAACAGCCTTCTTTGGAACCACATCTCCGTCTCTTCTTCATCTTTGAGGAAATCGTCCAACATTCGCTGCCGTAGAGAAGGACATACACGTAAAAGAGTATTGTTTATTTTGTTACCAAATAAATCCTCCTGTCTCGCAATACTCTACCCAGCTTTTGGAACGCGTCATTGTCTATCCCAATACGTCTACGGATTGTCGCACTTACCGTCCTCTGTCAAGACATTTCACAGATATTTAAACTTCTGTGTCTGTTTGATTCTAGTGTTCCCGACCTGTAAATCGGATTTGTCTTCTTGTAGTTTATGCTTAGTCCCTTACGCGACTAATACAGGGCGTCTCATATATAACACCGGAAAGATTTAGAAAGACCCCGAAATTCTATAAACCCTTCTCGGATATTTGGTTGTCCTCTGTGGCTTTATTGTTGAGACCTTTAGCCTATTGTATAACCGTTCAGGTTTTATGAAATGCAGTCGAGTTACTTCTACTAGTTTCAATCTGTGAAAATTTTATGGTTTTCTTATTTGAATTTTCTGATGAATCTTAATTCTTAAGCTCATGATTGAATAAGCTCATGGCGAGTTCTACGACAATAAAATGCTCGTAGAAATTCCCCTATCGAATCGTTAGCTATTTCAGCTTAACAACTTTAACAAAATTTTACACTAAAAATCATAAATAAGAATGCTGGTCATTATTTCAAGAAGTAAGGGGGTACAAATGAAAAGATTTCAAATTGACAATTTTTTCCATTTCACTGAATCAACAGCTAAACACTTATATCATCCCTTCTTTCTTTCTTTCTTTCTTTCTTTCTTTCTTTCTTTCTTTCTTTCAAAAATGCTCTCACTGAAACGAAGTCGCCCATGTCTTTTGTTTTTCTACGCAACCAAAAAAAAAAAAAAGAATAGTCCATTATGAGATAAGTTTTAGGACACATTCAAACACTTCTATCTTCCATTTCTTTCTTTTTTTCTTTCTTTTTTCCTTCTTTCTTTCTTTTTCTCAGTAAAACCAAGTATGTTTTTTTTCCTTTCTTCCCATGCTATCAAAACGGATTAGTCCATTATTTATGAGATAGTGTTAGGACACATTCAAATACTCTTTCTTTCTTCCTTCCTTTCTTTCTTTCTTTCTTTCTTTCTTTCTTTCTTTCTTTCTTCTCTCTCTCTCTCTCTCTCTCTCTCTCTCTTTCTTTCTTTCTTTCAATTTCTCAGTAAAACCAAGTATGTGTTTGTTCCTTTCTTCCCATGCTATCAAAACGGATTAGTCCATTATTTATGAGATAGTGTTAGGACACATTCAAATACTCTTTCTTTCTTCCTTCCTTTTTCTTTTCTTTCTTTCTTTCTTTCTTTCTTCTCTCTCTCTCTCTCTCTCTCTCTCTCTTTCTTTTCTTTCTTTCAATTTCTCAGTAAAACCAAGTATGTGTTTGTTCCTTTCTTCCCATGCTATCAAAACGGATTAGTCCATTATTTATGAGATAGTGTTAGGACACATTCAAATACTCTCTCTCTCTCTCTCTCTCTCTCTCTCTCTCTCTCTCTTTTCTTTCTTTCTTTCAATTTCTCAGTAAAACCAAGTATGTGTCTTTTCCCCTCTTCCCACGCGATCAAAACAGAATAGTACATTATTTATGAGGTATTGGCAGGGCGTAACGGTCGTGCGAACTTACGAAAAGTTGGACAAGCACAATTATAATAGTGCTTGTTATGGGTTTGTTCGAAAAGAGAGAAGAAATATCTTATCTCCAAGGCCCCCATTAAGCATTATTAAATTGTTAACACGACGGAAAGACAAATCAGTGCAGCCTGAAAAAACTTTTATATACAATACTAGTATATAAAAATATGTAATTCAAAAATTTATAAATAAATATATACATATCTAACACAATTTCCCCAACAAAGAGAAACTGAAAAAACATATGAAAAAAAAAAGAAGCAATCAGTGTGTGAAGAGACGAACATAAAGGAGAAATTATTTGAAATTTCCGTAAGGGGGTGGAGAACGGCCAGCCCTAGGTATATGTATTATATTCTTTATTGAAGAGGTATAGTATTTGCTTGTTTGACTGCCGCTGTCTTACTAGAGATGTAAGCAGGAACTGATCTATTGTTACTGACGGATTATCATCACCAACGGACTGTCAGGAGACCCTCTAGGCCCATCAGATCCTTAGTAAAACCGTCTTGTAAAAGGGAGATATTAGCTTTCTATATCCTTACAGTAGATACAGGGAGTGGGGTCAAAAATTGTTACATGTCCTCACATATCACACGGAAGTAATTGGAATGACCGTAAGAAACGTTTTAATCCAGTTTGGGATTTCCGTAGCAACGCCTGAACATGTAATCAGGCTCTCAACCCAGCTTCAATTAACATATACACACGTGGGATAATCAGATACCAGGAATATATATAATCGCTCCACCCTAGAGGAAACGAATAAAGAGTTTCAGGAGAAGAAGGCCCAAGTTTGGAGAAAGCCCTTAAAGATTCTGATATTAATTGACAAATTTTGGAGAGGATTAAACAATAATTTTGCATATAAAAGATTGAATACTTACCCTAATTTTCAAATTATCACAGGACTTATTCAACGTATAGTGAAGCGATTCTGAGAAAATTTAAAAAGCCTATCAGGATTCATTACAGGCAGACACAATTTTAACAACTTAAAATATTCAGATGACACAGATGATTGCAAACACAGAAAGGAAACTACAAGGGATTCTACAGAAGGGAGTGAAGGAAAGTGCGACGAAAGGACTAAATATCAATTGCAAGACGGAATGGAAACCAAGGAGCAGACCAAGGTGCAAATTACAAATCGGGGATACCAAAATCAAATAAGTGCAAAAATTTAAATACCTGGGAAGTGTTTTAACAGAGGACGACACTGAAAACCGAATACGCACTGGGATAGTTAAAGATGCCTTCCAAAAGCTAAGCAAAGTATTAACAAACAGAAAATTTCGTTAGAAACAAACAAAAGTGTACTGAACTGTAGCGAGATATCTTTCCTCCTATATGGCACTGAATGTTGGACACTCTCCTCACAGATGAAGACTAGACTTGAAGCATAAAAAATGTGGTTCTACAGGAAGATGCTGAGGTTTCCATGGATCAAATATATGAGCAATGACGAAGTTTTTGAGAAAAAAGAAACAAAAAGGAAGCGACAGTTGAACTTTCTAGGGAATATTAAGAAAAAAGAGAGCTTCGGAAATTTGATACTCACAGGACATATTGAAGGAAAGAGAGACAGAGGAAAACAGCGCATACCATACTTAGTGAGCCTGAGAAAACTAATGGCGGAAGAATTTTAATAGAATAAACAAAAAGACAAAATTTAATAAGAGTTACGGAACACAGAAAATTGTCTAAAGTCATTATCACTTACGTTCTGAATGGACATCGTACATAAAGAAAAAGAAATTCCAGTTGTTTTTTTTTTCAATAATATTATAACAAAAAATTGTAGTAACAAAATTAAACTGGAACTAGAAAAAGAAGATACCATATTTTAAAACACTGGAACAAGAAAGACAATTTTTAGGCTCGAATGCTATCAAAACGAGAAAGACAAGTTCAGAAAGATATATATCTGCGTTTGCTATATTACACAATAGAATAAACTCTTGAAAAATTAGTAAATCTTGGTCTGCATAGAAAAGACATTCCAATAATCCCTAACATACCCCAGTTAACATACCTAGGGGATGTATGCAAATTGGCCCATTTATTTCTGTCCCCATCTTTCTTTGGTTTAATTTCCTATCCTCTCCCTCGTTAGGTGGCCAGTGATGTCAGTTCGTGTGTGATTTTCGTATTTGTTGTTGTGTCTAAATGATTGAGATGAATGATTGTTTTTATATTATCAAAGTCCTGCATTAATTTAGTTCAGTGAACTGTTTTCTGCCATATTTAGAGATTGTGGGGGGTGGGGGTTATTATTATTATAATATTATTTTGTTTAATTTCTTGTAAAGAGTTTTGTTTCCATATTGTAAATACTTATTGGGGTTAATTTTTAAACTGTTCTTTTATTCCCTCACCCCATAGACCATGAATTGTAGATATGGGGACTAGTCAGGATTTTCATAGAGACAATGAGGTATTATGGTGAATGTAGGAAGAAAGGTAAGAATTCGTTGTTTTGGTGTTAGGAATATTGTGGAATGTTTGGATCAGTGCTTGCTGCTAGCTAAGTTTAAAGTTAAGACAGAAGACCGTACTTTTCCCCATTCTCCATTTTGGCCTTGTGACACATTTTCTGTACGTAGCAGAAATAGCTATCGCTCTTCGCTATAGAGCTCGTCGAAAGCGAGAGCTAAACGCGCGCGAAACTCTTAGATCTTGTCGAACTCTCCGCATTCAGGAAGAGAGAAACCCAGACGAGACTATGTCGAAAGGCAGAGTCTCGTCTGGGGAGGTTGACAAACCCGAGTCCCCGTGTTTGCAGTGTCTAGGGGAAATTTTAGCCCGAGCCTACAGGCTCGGATCGCCCCACATAAAAATCAGTCTTGTGCCACATTCCGCCTCGCGGGGAGGTCGGGTAAATATTGCTCTTCGCTATGGTACCTAGACTCTATGGATTAAAGCGTAGTACCAGACTGGAGACAAGGTCTCACCAATTTACTGTTGAGCTGGCTAGATGTAAGCATAAGTTCTATGCTAACAGTTTCTTTTCTTGCACTTCTCACTTGTAGAACTCCCTTCTGGCTCCATGCTTTCAGGCCAATTTTAATCTGTCAAAATTTAAATGCGATATCAATCGATTATCAATCGATTGATTACTCTTGCTCTCTTCTTACTCCTTAGAAATGTTCCTGATTCTAACTCTTCCACAACCAGTAACTTCATGTATCTTGGTGACTTTACTGCCTTGCTTGGGATTAAAACAAAAGTTTATCCACAATTTTGCTTCTAAAATAAGACGTTTGAAAATTCGAAAAATACAAGAAAAATTAGATTGAAAGGAGTTGTCAGTTTAAATAAACCTTGTTCGGATTAATCCTTCCAGCCTAAGTATAAATTGGTTATGGAATATATGTAGGGGTATGTAATTTTTGGTACCAGTTTAGTAAGAGATGGCAGCGATTTAACATCTAAGAAGCGTGGCTTTAAAAGGAGACGAGGAGCAGCTGATGAAGCGATAATGATATAGAATTACGACAGCGATTTTAATTTAATCAAGTATACATTTTAATGTCTCTCTACGTGTATCTGTGTTTCCGTGTGTCTTGGTGTTTCCGTCTGTCTCTGGGTCAGGTCATCGTTTCATTATTATGGCCAGTATTTCTTGAGGCGATATGGCAAACCAATAACTTAGCATTCTATCAAGTTGGCATTTTCTTTCGTGTTCATTATGACATAACAACGTCTGATTCAACTTTAATTAAAAATGTTGCATTATTAGTCGACAAACAATGTTTTCTTTCATTGCAGACTTTATTCCTTCTCTCGTATGTGAATATCGAAATAAGATGTTATGGTTAATAACAAACTCGATACCGCTTTGACAAAAGCTGTTCCGAATTCATTTCATAACCGGCGGCCTAGAAAACCCCAGTGGGAGAGGCACGGTGGACTAATGGATGATGGCTCGGATTAAGGAATCGGAGAACCGAGTTCGAATTCCAGTCGGATCCATTACATTCACTTACGTGCTAATACCCTTGGGAAAGGTATGAAACCTCTTCTTCTCCCCCCAGCTATGGGTAAATAGCAGGACTGACCGGGTTCTATAACCTTGCGTGGCAACATGTCTAGGAGAATGAAAAACTCTGAATTCAAAACTGGCTTGGTTGGGCAGGGTTAGACTATCTTGCCTTTCTACTGCGGCTGCAATACACATGGTACCCCGACTGATCACGAGATAAAAAAGCTGGATCCTTGTCCGATAAGCCCGATTCATGTCAAGTATAAGCGTAAAGTTTATCTATAGACCTAAATATAAACGTGGCCAATGTTTAGATACAGAGGGTGCGATGGTTAAATTGTCGACATTTTATATATTTATTTTTAAATTTACGCGTGTGCGTTGCTTGATTTTGATTTTGTCGACTGCACAGTAAAGTAGGGTCAGTTGGGCACCATCTGTGATAAAAAAAAAAATAAGATCACCATGACGTAATAGAAGATTCGGAAATAGTTAGATGAGTCTAATGGTGATTACGAAAGTACAGCAGTTGGGAAAACTCACTCTGATCGTTCTGATAAGAAAAGAACTCCCGAATTTGTTGGTGAGGGTCTCATACTCAACACAGAGGCCTAGATAGAGTTCCTTGAGTGGGTAGTGCTGCCTTGGGTCAAGAGGGCAGCTTCTGGAAGACCCTATGTCTGGCAACAGGACTCTGCACCATGCCACACAAACAGAACCCAGTCATGGCTGTCAGACAGTTTCTGCAAACACATCGCTCCTTACATCTGGCCACCTAACTCCCCAGACAGCAACCCCCTTAAATATTATGTGTGGGATGCAGTTAAGAGAGAGAGAGAGAGAGACCAACAAAATTCGAAACATCAAAGATGAACTGAACATTCACCAACATAAATAAGGAGACCGTCCAGAAGAGATGCAGGAGATCCCAATATCAACCGGAAGCCGTGGTTGAAGCCAATGGCGATTTTATTGAATAAATTTACACTTTAATATTTTAAGATATTTTTATGTAACTTTGGTAGATATATCTGTTAAAATGGGATGTCAATGTTATTTTCATTTATTTATATATATATATAAGGTATATTTAGGCGTCGAGTATTCATTCAAACATTTTTTTTTTAAGCATTTCACCCCAAGCAAGGTGGGAAGCCACTAGGACGCAAGGAGTTACAGAAAATTTAGAGCAAGATCAGATAGGAGTGATAGAAGAAAGGATGAGGCTAGTGGATAGATCAAGGCAACTGGAGATGTCGATTGACATTACATTTGAATATCTGGAGATTATAGCTCACAGGGAAACAAGAATAGGGAAGGGAGTTCCACAGGCGAGAGGTGCGAGACATGAAGCTATTAGAGTAGAAGAGACGGCTACATTTAGGAGTTTCGACAGTGAAGGGGTGAGAGCGGGATGCCAGCCTCGTAAGGCGCCGGAACTCATGACGTCTGGGAACCAGCGAATGCAGCTCCTCGAAGCAATTTCCATGAAAGTATTTGTAGAACAGACAGAGGGAGGCGACGGCGCGTCTGTGAGAAAGTGACTGTAGACGAGACGCCAGGGCAGGGCCAACCATATTGCATATCCGCCTCTGGAGCCTATCAAGGAATAAAAATAACTGAAAAGTATGTCCGTTCAATTTTTATTCATAGTTTCCACTATTCTAATAAGAGGTTGTGTATTTTGATCAAAGTTGTGGATAAATTGCTCGAATTGGATCACAACGGACAATACCTTATTTTTAAAAAATCCGAAGTCGTCTAGAGGCCGTGGTTGATGCCTATGGCGATTTTAATGAATACATTTACTCTTTAGTATTTCAAGATATTTTTGTGCCACTTTGTAAATATATCTGTTAAAATGAGACGTCAGTGCTATTTTCATTTTTGCATAATTTAGATGACAATTTATCCATCGCACCCTGTAGATTCGAGCCAATCGACCCAAGTATAAACCTAATCGATGTTTACCTATAGACTCAAACGTAAAGTTGACCTATGTTTATTTAGACTATTTATATTCGGGCTATTGTTCTCATCTTTGAAGGATTGAAGTCACATTCACTGTCACCCAAATTATTGATCCAACTCCTAAATCCACTTGACCAGTGACTCAATTTTTCAGGTTAATGTTTTGTTTCCCGTCTTAGACGAAACTATGCAAACTATTAGAAATAGAACTAGTTTGTCTTCACTCTTCATAATCGTAACCAATATTTGAAAGTATTTCAAAGAATTCGAAGGTTAAGTTTTGGGCTCAATGAATTGTGTCTTGAGGGGATTTTAGATGGAAAACGAATTAGAGAAAAAAACAAAACAGACATTTTCACTGTTCGTATTTGTCAATCTGTCTGCTTCTTTACTTATCCATTCATATTTATCTATACAGTTATTTAGAAACAGAATGAGATCAACATGAGATAGATAGATAGATAGATAGATAGATAGATAGATAGATAGATAGATAGATAGATAGATAGATATTAACAGAATGAGATAGATAGATAGATAGATAGATAGATAGATAGATAGATAGATATTAACAGAATATTAACAGAATGAGATAGATAGATAGATAGATAGATAGATAGATAGATAAATAGCGAACAGGCACAGATAGATAGATAGATAGATAGATAGATAGATAGATAGATAGCGAACAGGCACAGATAGATAGATAGCGAACGGGCACAGATAGATAGATAGATAGATAGATAGATAGATAGATAGATAGCGAACAGGCACAGATAGATAGATAGCGAACGGGCACAGATAGATAGATAGATAGATAGATAGATAGATAGATAGATAGATGGATAGATATGGCGAACAGGGCATAGATAGATAGATGGATAGATAGATAGATACTAACAGAATAAGATAGATAGATAGATAGATAGATAGATAGATAGATAGATAGATAGATAGATAGATAGATAGATAGATAACCACCGTGAGAAATGTTACCAATTTGCCTTCCATCTTGGATACCATCCAAAGCAAATCCTTGAAACTATTAAAAGATCGAATGCCGGGGCGGTAGAATATGTGAAGAAATTACGCTATTTTCCACCACATTCTTCTATCTATCTATCTATCTATCTATCTATCTATCTATCTATCTATCTATCTGTGCCTGTTCGCTATCTATCTATCTATCTATCTATCTATCTATCTATCTATCTATCTATCTATCTGTCAGTCCATATATATATAGACAGTTATGTATTTGTAAAAAGCTGAGATCAACGTAAAGGAAATTAGATACTTTGATAAATAAAAATATAGATATGTTCAAACTGGCTGGAGATGGATAAATATGAAAAATCATCAATCACATAAAATATAATCAATTTGCCTTCACTCTTCACAACTATCCTTAGCAAATCCTTGAAACTATTTGGAAACAATTAAAAGATCGTGTGAAGGGTATGCTAAATTCTGTCTTAAGGGCCTGGAAAATGAACTAAGTATAAACCAAAACAGATACGATAATTCTGTTCTTACCAACTATGAGTGACAGACTGTAAATAATCTTCCTCAAGACCGTAAAAATGGCGGAAAAAAACTCATGAGATTTCACAATCTGACAGAAGCGGAAACAGCAACTAAGAATGATGATGATTATAAAATGCTCAGAAGGAAAACAGTTTTTCCGTACATTAAAGATCAGCCATTTTTTCGCCATTTTTACGTCAACCATTGGCTAACTAACCAACGCTCATTATCGACTGATAGTTTTAGAATCTTGTGCGATACATTTAATGACATCATCGCGTGATGTTATCAGACGACTATTCCATCATCCAATGGTGAAACGTTATTCAAATATTAACCCCAGACTATCACGGATGTGTTACAGAAAGCATTTATTACAAACTGATGCGCGATGATGTAATCAACAGCAACTCGAAATGAGAAAGCCAAGAGCCGAGTTCGATTTCCACCCGAGTTCACTACATTCTCTCACGCGCAAATACCCTTGGGAAAGTGAAAATCCATCTCTTCTCACAGCTGCTTTGCATAAATAGCAGAACAGACAAGGCTCCATAGCCTTGACTGGCAACCATGGGTGATGGAAAACTTTGATTTCGGACTAGCCTGGAGAAGTTTGGGTTGCAATGCACACCACTGATACTTCGGCTGCAATACACGAAAGGCCCCTACGACTGTCATGGGTTAGGGGACTCGTGATCGGGTTACTCAGATGGAGCCATCATCTAAAAAAACATCAAAGAATTCAATTATCAATAAAACGAGACGATATTAATTTTCTTGTTGCCTTTCATACCAGTGTGTGTGTGTATACATATATATATATATATATATATATATATATATATATATATATATATATATATAGAGAGAGAGAGAGAGAGAGATAGATAGATAGATAGATAGATAGATAGATAGAATATTATATATATATATATATATATATATATATTCCCAAAAGGATAGAATCCAGGTAGAACTCAATGTCCAGTACAGAGTAAGAATATAATTTGTAGGTCTGATGAATTGGATCGTGATTACGATTCCAATTTAATAAATCATAACCATGGAATATTAGTGTTTGATCCTTATATATATATATATATATATATATATATATATATATATATATATATATATATATATATATGTGTGTGTGTGTGTGTGTGTATATTCAGAATCCAGGTAGGCAGTGTCTACGCACTACTATGTTTCATGTGTTTACACATGAAACTGACTGTCTGAACATTGTGTGAAAGCAAATGAAACTTCTAGTAATGGGTAGTCACTGCTAACATGGTTTTAAATTAATATTTAAGGTCTGCAATTTCTTATAGCATTCAGCATTTAAATGCCAGTAAGCTACTTTCGGCAATCTCTTTAAAAGCTGCTCTTTCTTTCCTGGATTTATATATATATATATATATATATATATATATATATATATATATATATATCGAATCTCCCGTCGAGATTCGACGTATGAGGGTCAAGCAGATCAGTTTCAGGAAACCTACAGCCCGACACCGGCACATGAGATTTGATTATAGCTGTGAAGGCTTCGTGCAGGACCATCCACACTTTTTGAAGGGACGAATACAGTGACCTGGTGCACTACGTGCCACAAGGTCCCCAAACGACCCTCCGCAGGTTTTGAATTCAGAGTTGTCCTTCTCCTAGTCCAGTTGCCATCCAAGGCTATAGAACCCAGTCTGTCCTGCTATTTTACCCATAGCTGGAGAGAGAGGAAGAGGATTTATACCTTTCCCAAGGGTAAGTGAATGTAATGGATTTGACTGTAATTCGAACTCGACTCTGCGATTCCTCAATCCAAGTCGCTATACATTACTCCACCGTGCCTCTTTATTTATTTATTTATATATATATATATATATATATATATATATATATATATATATATATATATATATATATATATATATATATATATATATATATATATATAGAGAGAGAGAGAGAGAGAGAGAGAGAGGTAGGTATCCTTCTTTCATGCAATGTGATTTGATTAAGTTTTTTATATAATTTCTCATATAATTCACAATGTTTCGACGCTCCGGCTTTTTCAGGGTGATTCGATTTTCGAACCGAACCCTTTATTTCGTCCACCGGGGGGTAGATTGTTCTAGTTCCACGTGCCATGCCTCTTCCGGATGTCTCAGATATTTCCCTTTAACTCCAATATTGTAGAGTTGCGTTGCGTATATATGTGCCAGCGAGAAAACTATTCCGCAAACAAAATAAACGAACGATCTGTGCGCTGACACTTCACCACACAATCCAGTATTGAATACAGCGACCAATTGCGTATGCAACGACACATGGATGTATTTATACGGCCAGTCCCACACTATTCATATATGTTTATGTTTAAATGAGCTACAATGAGTAAATGTGCGTGTATGCATACGTATGAGCGGCATTCAGACGACAATTTTTCTTCCTACTACCATAAAAAACACCGATAAACGCAACCATATATAAGCCCACAATTTTTTAAAATGAATCAGTTTGTCTGACGATCGCAATAAGCGTGAAACCCAGGGTCACAATCTTACATTAATCCAACTAAATATGTTAGCTCTATCATTGATATTGAGCGCTTTCAAATAAGTACCGCTCATATATAATATATAAATGATATATTATTGTGAGACCGGAAACTACCTACACAATAGACTCTTCCAGGCCTATATTAAGTAGACGACATAGCACTCTAGAGAGATACACAGAGTGACAGAGAGAGCCTAGTACGACTACCAGTGTTGGACACTATTACATAGTAAGCTCCGCTTACACTATCTCTGTAACCTGTTGTTAATATATCTTTCTTACATCTAATCCGTGTTCCGTGTTTTCCTTCTGTAGTCCCAACTTTGGCCCCACATCAGTGGCGACGAGTATTCTAGAAACGCACTCACGGCGAAACGTAAATACTTTACCAATCCCACATCTGGGTCGACGAAGAATTCTAGAAACGCATTCACGTCGGAAAGCCGCAATACCTTGCCAGTCTCACAACAGTGGCGACAGAAAGATTCGAGAATTTCGTCTCACCATATCAATAGCGACAGTGTACTCGAAAAATACACAAACTCCACGCGTTCCCACAGCAGTGTTGAACGTGAAATTAAGCTGGTATTACTACATTAGCGATTTAAACGCAACACCCAGCGTCTACATATAAAAAAAATATATATTCCGATACGAAACAGCAGTGACGAGCAGTGATTCGACATCTACGGAATATTAAAGTCTGTCCAAATAACATCACGAGAACGATTTCTTACACATTCACACACAGAGAAAAAAACAGTGCAGAAGTACTACCATTGTACTCAAGTTTTCGAAAGAAAACTATCGAAAAAAATTTTTTTTATGTAACTGAGTTGAACTCGGGCATAAAATTATTCTTCCCTCAAATTCACTGAGGTGAGTTTTCTCTTTTTATAACCCTATAAAAAAAATACATAATTGTAGTAAATTTATACAGTTAGGTTAAAATTAACGGAACCACGGAATCTCAAAAAAAAGCTAAACACATAATTAGTTTAGTTTAACTATTGTCTGTCCATATTTTTTTCTGTAAAAGAAAAAAAAAGAACAAATCTATCAAGATTTTTTTGTGTCCCTCCCCTTAGTACACGGGTTTCAAAGCAACAAAAAAGCGCTGTCATTTTTAAATATGGAAGATTTTCAAAAAGTAGTAGCCCAAATGTTAAAACTAAATTTGGATCAGCAACAAAAATCAGAAGAAAGACAACAAATATTTTTGGAATTACATAAACAACAAATGTAATTCCAACAAATTACGCTTCAGAATTCTGAACTATAACAGAAACAACTTAACGAATTACTCGTAAATGCATTAAAAGGCTCAAACTCTGAAAAAGATACAATATTCTCCTAGAGTATAATCTACAATTCAATGGAAACATTTGAATACGTACTAGAGGAAGACAAAACTTTCCAGGCTTTTTACAGGCGCTACGAAGATATTTTCAATGTAGACTGTGAACAATGGCCCAGTAAAAAAAGGGTACGTCTACTATTGAGAAAACTGGGAACTACAGAACATAGTAGGTTCGTAGACTTCATACTACCCAAGAAAAAACCACTGACTTGGATTTTCAGAGACTATTAAGCTCCTATCGGAACTATTCGGGCCTAACACAACCTTGTTCCACAAACGTTGGAAATGTCTGAACACAGCCAAAGACACCCAGCAAGATTTTCTAACGTTTGCAGCACCGGTAAACAAGCTCTGTAATGATTCTAAACTAGCTGAACTGACTGCCGATGATTTCAAGTGCTTAATTTTCGCACAAGGTCTAGTATCAGCGGAAGACGCCGAAGTCAGACGACGGGTACTGACCAAGCTTGAGAACGAACAGGGATTGACTCTCCAAAAACTGGCAGAGGACTGTCAAAGAGTAATATCTGTAAAGTGTGACTCAAAACAATATCGAGGAATCAGGTGTGGCTCAGATTAATAAAATCAAAAGCAAGTCTACCTCCTATTCCCCCAAAAGACAAAAAGGCAAATCTCATGTCCTAAATTGCGCAGTAACCAAAACCCAAATAAGTTAAAGAAACCGCCCAGACCATGTTATCATTGTGGTAAATGGCATTGGTGAAATTCTGTCCAGTTAAGAACAAAAAATATTGCAAAATTGCAATAAAAGTGGGCTGGTACGCCAACATAACGAGAAAAACCCAAAATAAAATTAGTCAGCTCAATCTGACAATATTGTTGATAGGAATTTAAGAAAATATGTAACAGTGATATTTTCAATAAGTCCATTAAATTCCAGCTTGACTCGGGTTCTGATATTTCAAACATTAACTGGCGTACTTGGCGAAAATTGAACAAGCCGACCTTATTAAAAACGGATAAAACAGCAAAATCCGTAACTGGCGAAAAAGATTAACATTTTAGGTGAGGTAATACTTAGAGTAACACTAAATGGAGTTACCAAAAACTCAAAGCCTATGTATTAAAAACTTCAGACAACTTATTTGTAACTGATTGATAGAAAATTCAATCTTTGGGATTGCCCAACGAGTACATTTTGTCGCAAGATACAAAGTACAACGTCCAATTTGGTAAATCTAAAAAGGAACTCAAACAACAATTTCCCCAGGTTTTTTCTGGCGGCCTTTGGGAAATGTACTAAAATGAAAGCTAAGTTCAAGGTGAAGGACGGTGCACAACCGGTATTCAAAAGAAACGGAATGTCCCTTTTCGCTGCTCTAGAGCAAATAAACAAAGAGTTAGATAGACTCGAACAAGCAGGTATTCTGTCAAAAAACAGATTTCAGCGAGTGGGCAGCACCTACGGTCTACGTAAAAAGAAGTCCAATCAAATACGAGTATGCGCAGATTTTTCCACAGGGTTAAACGATGCATTGCAAGATCACCACTATCCTCTTCCAAGCCCTGAAGAAATTTTTCAATAAACACAGTGGTGGAAAATTTTTTCTAAGATTGACCTCTCGGGCGCATACCTTGAGATAGAGGTGGAAAAAGGAAATTCCAAATTGCTTGCATAAACACCCATAGAGGGTTTTACAAATACATTAGACTGGCTTTTTAGTAAAGGTTGCGCCTGCAATTTTCCAGCAGGTCATGGACGCCATGTTGGGCGATCTTGACTGCGCAACAGCCTATTTGGAAGATATACTGGTTACTAGTAAAACTACGGCAGAGCACCGAACGTATTCGAAAAGGAGGCAAAGTGTGACTTTTCTTACCAGAGATTAAATACTTAGGGCACATTATAAATACGTCATTATAAAGACGGTCGTCGGCCGGATCCAGAAAGAGCCAACGCGATCAGAAACATGCCGGCCCCAGATAACGTTCAAGCGTTACAAAGCTTCTCGGCCTAGCTAACTTTTACCAAGGGTTCATTAAGAACATGCAAAATTTGAGAGGGCCTCTCAACCAACTCTTAAAAGGTCAAACCATGGTCATGGACCCCGGAATGCCAAGACGATTTCGAGAAGATCAAGAAAACTCTTACTTCAGACCTCTCCCTCCTCATTACGACCCTAGTCTCGACATCATAGTCGCAAGTGATGCAAGCTCGTACGGCATTGGTGCTTGCATTTACATAAACTGCCAGATGGTTCGAGAAAAGCTGTGGCTCACGCATCAAGATCTCTAGTTCGATCTCGACATGCTCCAAGTCTCTCCTGAAGTGCGACGCTCAGGAAGGAAAAGGAAATTTACTCAACCGCTCGACGTAAATCCCAAGGAAAAAGTATTAACAGTTTTATTTTTCTCTCCTTTTCAAAAAAAAACTCTTTTTGAAGTGGGGTATTGTGAGACCGGAAACTACCGACACAATAGACTCTTCCAGGCCTATATTAAGTAGGCGACATAGCACTCTAGAGAGATACACAGAGACAGAGAGTGACAAGTACGACTACCAGTGTTGGACACTAACATAGAGTAAGCTCCGCTTACACTATCTCTGTAACCTTTGTTAATATATCTTTCTTACATCTAACCCGTGTTCCGTGTTTTTCCTTCTGTGGTCCCAAATTTGGCCCCATCATCATATATATAAAGACTTGTCTTTCGCTCGATCTTGTCTCTGAGGGTCAAATTTTTCAAGCCCTCCCTTATGTGGCCAAGGAATATATATATATCTCTTCCTGATTCTGAGCATAAATGTTCTTTTTGTTGTTGTTTTCTTTAAGACTTCCTTTTTCTTTAATTGCTTCGTCCATGTAATTCTCAGTATCCTTCTGTAGAACCACATTACTGTTACCAACAGTTTTCACTTAATCTGTGGAGCGATGGTCCAGCATACACTACCATATAAGAGGATTGATATCACATAGAAATCCAGCCTTCTTTTTCTTTGTTTCTAATGAAATTATTATTTTCTTGGTAATTTGTTTAATGCTTTTCCGCTAATCCAATGGTGTTGCATTTTTCATCTTCTGTTAAAACACTTCCCAGATATTTTAGCTTTCTTATGCTTCCATATTTCGCATCTTCGGATTTTTCTTTTTGCTGATAACCCTAGTTTCTTACTATTATGACGTCGTACCCGCATTTCGTCACTGTACAATCTATGGTAACATCCAAGGTTGGTTGTATGCGTATGTACTCCCGCTAGCTATTTTCACAGGTTTGCCTTCTTGATTGTGATCGAATTCAACAATGAATAACGACAAATGATTTTCAAGACACAAGATGGGAAATAGCAACCATACGATTTTTCACTTAATCGTGGGTATTCCTTCTTCAGTTCCGATAAGGTTGGTTGCTATCTTACTAACTTCCGGCCACGGAAAGAGAACCCTTAAA
>CAHIKZ030005079.1:320000-390000 GCA_903632075.3 Acanthosepion pharaonis | reverse complement strand
GCGACAGAAAGATTCGAGAATTTCGTCTCACCATATCAATAGCGACAGTGTACTGAAAAATACACAAACTCCACGCGTTCCCACAGCAGTGTTGAACGTGAAATTAAGCTGGTATTACTACATTAGCGATTTAAACGCAACACCCAGCGTCTACATATAAAAAATATATATTCCGATACGAAACAGCAGTGACGAGCAGTGATTCGACATCTACGGAATATTAAAGTCTGTCCAAATAACATCACGAGAACGATTTCTTACATTCACACACAGAGAAAAAACAGTGCAGAAGTACTACCATTGTACTCAAGTTTTCGAAAGAAAACTATCGAAAAAATTTTTTATGTAACTGAGTTGAACTCGGGCATAAAATTATTCTTCCCTCAAATTCACTGAGGTGAGTTTTCTCTTTTTATAACCCTATAAAAAAAATACATAATTGTAGTAAATTTATACAGTTAGGTTAAAATTAACGGAACCACGGAATCTCAAAAAAAAGCTAAACACATAATTAGTTTAGTTTAACTATTGTCTGTCCATATTTTTTCTGTAAAAGAAAAAAAAAGAACAAATCTATCAAGATTTTTTTTGTGTCCCTCCCTTAGTACACGGGTTTCAAAGCAACAAAAAAGCGCTGTCATTTTTAAATATGGAAGATTTTCAAAAGTAGTAGCCCAAATGTTAAAACTAAATTTGGATCAGCAACAAAAAATCAGAAGAAAGACAACAAATATTTTTGGAATTACATAAACAACAAATGTAATTCCAACAAATTACGCTTCAGAATTCTGAACTATAACAGAAACAACTTAACGAATTACTCGTAAATGCATTAAAAGGCTCAAACTCTGAAAAAAGATACAATATTCTCCTAGAGTATAATCTACAATTCAATGGAAACATTTGAATACGTACTAGAGGAAGACAAAACTTTCCAGGCTTTTTACAGGCGCTACGAAGATATTTTCAATGTAGACTGAACAATGGCCCAGCAAAAAAGGGTACGTCTACTATTGAGAAAACTGGGAACTACAGAACATAGTAGGTTCGTAGACTTCATACTACCCAAGAAAACCACTGACTTGGATTTTTCAGAGACTATTAAGCTCCTATCGGAACTATTCGGGCCTAACACAACCTTGTTCCACAAACGTTGGAAATGTCTGAACACAGCCAAAGACACCCAGCAAGATTTTCTAACGTTTGCAGCACCGGTAAACAAGCTCTGTAATGATTCTAAACTAGCTGAACTGACTGCCGATGATTTCAAGTGCTTAATTTTCGCACAAGGTCTAGTATCAGCGGAAGACGCCGAAGTCAGACGACGGGTACTGACCAAGCTTGAGAACGAACAGGGATTGACTCTCCAAAAACTGGCAGAGGACTGTCAAAGAGTAATATCTGTAAAGTGTGACTCAAACAATATCGAGGAATCAGGTGTGGCTCAGATTAATAAAATCAAAAGCAAGTCTACCTCCTATTCCCCCCAAAAGACAAAAGGCAAATCTCATGTCCTAAATTGCGCAGTAACCAAAACCCAAATAAGTTAAAGAAACCGCCCAGACCATGTTATCATTGTGGTAAATGGCATTGGTGAAATTCTGTCCAGTTAAGAACAAAAAATATTGCAAAATTGCAATAAAAGTGGGCTGGTACGCCAACATAACGAGAAAACCCAAAAATAAAATTAGTCAGCTCAATCTGACAATATTGTTGATAGGAATTTAAGAAAATATGTAACAGTGGATATTTTCAATAAGTCCATTAAATTCCAGCTTGACTCGGGTTCTGATATTTCAAACATTAACTGGCGTACTTGGCGAAAATTGAACAAGCCGACCTTATTAAAAACGGATAAAACAGCAAAATCCGTAACTGGCGAAAAGATTAACATTTTAGGTGAGGTAATACTTAGAGTAACACTAAATGGAGTTACCAAAAAACTCAAAGCCTATGTATTAAAAACTTCAGACAACTTATTTGTAACTGATTGGATAGAAAAATTCAATCTTTGGGATTGCCCAACGAGTACATTTTGTCGCAAGATACAAAGTACAACGTCCAATTTGGTAAATCTAAAAAAGGAACTCAAACAACAATTTCCCCAGGTTTTTTTCTGGCGGCCTTGGGAAATGTACTAAAATGAAAGCTAAGTTCAAGGTGAAGGACGGTGCACAACCGGTATTCAAAAAGAAACGGAATGTCCCTTTCGCTGCTCTAGAGCAAATAAACAAAGAGTTAGATAGACTCGAACAAGCAGGTATTCTGTCAAAAACAGATTTCAGCGAGTGGGCAGCACCTACGGTCTACGTAAAAAAGAAGTCCAATCAAATACGAGTATGCGCAGATTTTTCCACAGGGTTAAACGATGCATTGCAAGATCACCACTATCCTCTTCCAAGCCCTGAAGAAATTTTCAATAAACACAGTGGTGGAAAATTTTTTTCTAAGATTGACCTCTCGGGCGCATACCTTGAGATAGAGGTGGAAAAAGGAAATTCCAAATTGCTCTGCATAAACACCCATAGAGGGTTGTACAAATACATTAGACTGGCTTTTGGAGTAAAGGTTGCGCCTGCAATTTTCCAGCAGGTCATGGACGCCATGCTGGGCGATCTTGACTGCGCAACAGCCTATTTGGATGATATACTGGTTACTAGTAAAACTACGGCAGAGCACCGGAACGCATTCGAAAAGGAGGCAAAGTGTGACTTTTCTTACCAGAGATTAAATACTTAGGGCACATTATAAATACGTCATTATAAAGACGGTCGTCGGCCGGATCCAGAAAGAGCCAACGCGATCAGAAACATGCCGGCCCCAGATAACGTTCAAGCGTTACAAAGCTTCCTCGGCCTAGCTAACTTTTACCAAGGGTTCATTAAGAACATGCAAAATTTGAGAGGGCCTCTCAACCAACTCTTAAAAAAGGTCAAACCATGGTCATGGACCCCGGAATGCCAAGACGATTTCGAGAAGATCAAGAAAACTCTTACTTCAGACCTCTCCCTCACTCATTACGACCCTAGTCTCGACATCATAGTCGCAAGTGATGCAAGCTCGTACGGCATTGGTGCTTGCATTTTACATAAACTGCCAGATGGTTCGAGAAAAGCTGTGGCTCACGCATCAAGATCTCTAGTTCGATCTCGACATGCTCCAAGTCTCTCCTGAAGTGCGACGCTCAGGAAGGAAAAGGAAATTTACTCAACCGCTCGACGTAAATCCCAAGGAAAAAGTATTAACAGTTTTATTTTTTCTCTCCTTTTCAAAAAGAAAACTCTTTGGAAGTGGGGTATTGTGAGACCGGAAACTACCGACACAATAGACTCTTCCAGGCCTATATTAAGTAGGCGACATAGCACTCTAGAGAGATACACAGAGTGACAGAGAGTGACAAGTACGACTACCAGTGTTGGACACTAACATAGAGTAAGCTCCGCTTACACTATCTCTGTAACCTTTTGTTAATATATCTTTCTTACATCTAACCCGTGTTCCGTGTTTTCCTTCTGTGGTCCCAAATTTGGCCCCACATCATATATATAAAGACTTGTCTTTCGCTCGATCTTGTCTCTGAGGGTCAAATTTTTCAAGCCCTCCCCTTATGTGGCCAAGGAATATATATATATCTCTTCCTGATTCTGAGCATAAATGTTCTTTTTGTTGTTGTTTTCTTTAAGACTTCCTTTTTCTTTAATTGCTTCGTCCATGTAATTCTCAGTATCCTTCTGTAGAACCACATTACTGTTACCAACAGTTTTCACTTAATCTGTGGAGCGATGGTCCAGCATACACTACCATATAAGAGGATTGATATCACATAGAAATCCAGCCTTCTTTTCTTTGTTTCTAATGAAATTATTATTTTTCTTGGTAATTTGTTTAATGCTTTTTCCGCTAATCCAATGGTGTTGCATTTTTCATCTTCTGTTAAAACACTTCCCAGATATTTTAGCTTTCTTATGCTTCCATATTTCGCATCTTCGGATTTTTCTTTTGCTGATAACCCTAGTTTCTTACTATTATGACGTCGTACCCCGCATTTCGTCACTGTACAATCTATGGTAACATCCAAGGTTGGTTGTATGCGTATGTACTCCCGCTAGCTATTTTCACAGGTTTGCCTTCTTGATTGTGATCGAATTCAACAATGAATAACGACAAATGATTTTCAAGACACAAGATGGGAAATAGCAACCATACGATTTTTCACTTAATCGTGGGTATTCCTTCTTCAGTTCCGATAAGGTTGGTTGCTATCTTACTAACTTCCGGCCACGGAAAGAGAACCCTTAAATTCACTGCTTGTGGTTTCAGTGATTGCTGACTCACTCACTGCTTGTCTTTTCCTTACTGGTCGGTGGTCACTTACTATTGACTTCCTGCCTTTCTCTGCTGATATGAATACTGGCTGGGATCCCAATCCCCTGTCCGTCCACTTGTGTTCCGGAAAGGTAGACAATAATTTCTGTTTTCTTACAGTTGATAATACTTTCTTTTCGATTTTCTTTATAATATATTATCTAAGGCAGTGGCTCTCCACATGCGTTTTGCTTTTAGCCAGGGATCACTTTTACTCTTAAATTTTTGGTGGACCCCATAACCATTCAATGAAAAAAGATCTTATTTTATTTTTTACTAATAGATATGTTCAGGAATTGTATTAAAGAAATAGTAAATGTATATGCTTTATTTTGAAGTAAAACTAATTTAATGAAAATAGGCATGTATTTAAATAAATTCTATGGAACATTATACTCGTAAAATAACTCATAATAAACCATTTTAAAATGTGTGAAGAGTTAATAAATTTTAAAAAAAAATGTAGATTTGTCCCAATTCTCAGTTGTAACAACCGGTCCGACGTTAAACTGTTCTATAATTTGCGAAATTTGCTATTTTTGTGTGGCCCCCAGGTTGGGAACCCCTGTTTTAGACGAAATACGTACTGTTTAATATAACGGAGCATCTTGTCAAATACGGATAATCAGTAAAAAATAAAGTTTGAAGGAATAAAAAACATATACAGGTTGATTTAATAAGGTTTATTGGATAAATTGAATAGGTCCTTTTGATTGGTCACTGAGGTCACCAGACCTCACGCCCTTGATTTTCTTTTTCTGTGAGGCCATTTAAAGTCTGTTATTTATCAGATGTGCCCAAGAAATATTGACGAACTGAAAGAAAGAATTAAATATGAATGCTTTAAAATGACAAAGGAAACTCTCCGACCTGTTAATGAATCCTGCAGACATAGAATTGAAATATTTTGTTAAAAAAAGGAAGACATTTTGAACAGCACATATAACAATTAAATAAGTAGTCAATAAAATTTTCATGTGTAATTATACTTTTAATAAAGTATTAACTCACCCTGTATATTAAAAAAATTGTCATTCACTAAATATTTAGACGTGGATGATGGGGGCACAATGCTTAAATATAAAAGTATAATCTAGCCTGACGATCTCTGGCTATAAAAGAGAAATTCTACTAGCGAAATTACTTATCTTTTAAATTTTTTATGTCTATATGGAATAAATACACTGAGGTGGAATAAATACATTGAGTCAATTGCTTCGTCCACCGCAAGGAAAGTTGGCTCCCTGAGCCGCGCCAGGAAGTTTTTCTCCCCGGAATCCATCCTCCAGATCTACAAATCAACAATTCGCCCTTGCATGGAGTATTGCTGCCATATATGGTCTGGAGCCCTTTCTATTTGCCTCGGGGTTCTTGATAGTCTCCAGAGGCGGATATGCAATGTGGTTGGCCCTGCACTGGCGTCTCGTCTACAGTCACTTTCTCACAGACGTGCCGTCGCCTCCCTATGTCTGTTCTACAAATACTTTCATGGAAATTGCTCCGAGGAGCTGCATTCGCTGGTTCCCAGACGTCATGAGTTCCAGCGCCTTACGAGGCTGGCATCCCGCTTTCACCCCTTCACTGTCGAAACTTCTAAATGTAGCCGTCTCTTCTACTCTAATAGCTTCATGTCTCGCACCTCTTGCCTGTGGAACTCCCTTCCCTATTCCTGTTTCCCTGTGAGCTATAATCTCCAGCTATTCAAGTGTAATGTCAATCGACATCTCCAGTTGCCTTGATCTATCCACTACCCTCATCCTTTCTTCTATCACTCCTATCTGATCTTGCTCTAAATTTTCTGTAACCCCTTGCGTCCTAATGGCTTCCCGCCTTGCTTGGGGTGAAATGCTTAAAAAAATACATAAATATATATATATATATATATATATATATATATATATATATATATATATATTTTTCAGTATTTGTTTATGAGTTTCAAAGTCTTGTATTAGCAGTGTGCCTAATGAAAGACTCAGATTTTGTTAAAAGAAAAAAACAGACTTGGTATTTGTGGAAATATATATTCACTGCTATATTTTTTGAATCTCTTGTAGACAATGAACTTCAGAAACGATTATTTATAAATGAATAGCATCTTTAAATGCGTCAATCACGTTTAATCTTTCGCCTAATTTGTACTTGGTATTTTCATGAAAGAGTGCCTATTCATACGAACAGCAACCGGAAACAGAAAGCTCCCGACGTTTCGGAAGCGACTAATACTTGGAAAGATCAGCAGCAAATGTCACGTCGGTTAAGTAGTAGCAAGTTGAGTACTTTAAGATTTGCTATCTACCATCAATTTTGAATCAGCTACAAATGTTGCGAAACTTCGACTCGATTCCATTTATTTGGTTTGGTTTGGTTTGGTTTACGGCATCTAAACCTCAATGAGTTATTTAATACCGACAAAATTTTTATTGCTGGTAATATTTTTTTCCAAAAATGAATTGCTGGCAATATTTTTTCTTCAAAATCTATTGCTGGTATTTTTTTTCTTCAAAAAATGTATTCCTGGTAATATTTTTTTCCAAAAATGAATTGCTGGCAATATTTTTTCTTCAAAAAATCTATTGCTGGCAATATTTTTTCTTCAAAATCTATTGATGGCATTTTTTTTCTTCAAAAAATATATTGCTGGTAATATGTTTTTTCCAAAAATGAATTGCTGGCAATATTTTTTCTTCAAAAAATCTACTGCTGGTTATAAATTTTTACAAAAAAGTATTTCTGGTATCAAATCCCATTTTTACACTCTTATAGTGCTTTGACAGCTTTTGGCGTGAGGTTAACTATTTGCCCATAGCTGGGACCCTAACAGGTGCTACCAGTGTAAAATAACTAATAATATAAACCATATAACTCACTGTCTTCCGCTCTCTCTTGTCTGTGAGGGTTAAATTTTTCTGGCCTTCCCCTTATGTGTCCAAGGAATTTTATATCTCTTCCTGATTCTGAGCATAAATGTTCTTTTTGTTGTTGTTTTCTTTAAGACTTCATTGTTCTTTAATTGCTTTGTCCATGTAATTCTCAGTATCCTTCTGTAGAACCACATTACTGTTACCAACAGTTTTCTCTTAATCTGTGGAGAGATGGTCTAGAATACACTGCCATACCGGGTCAGGTTGGTTGTGGAAACATCAGCAATTAAAAGGTGGTTCCACGCTCTTCAAAACTTCCTGATCAGAGACCTTGCTGTCGGATGGAGTTTATCGTTCACCCAGGACGCTAATGTAGTTTATCGTCATACAGGACGGGATTTTATTTGTAATCAAATTTATGTTGCATAGCCATTAAGTACATGACTGCTCATGCTATTTTCTACCTTTATAAGAGGCAGATCAGGTCCCAAATGGCGTACCGTTGCCATATTTGGACGGGAACTGCCCTGTCCTCATTTTTCAGTCTTGATAGAATTCTCCGAAAGCGTCTCCGAGTCCTTGTCGGAGAAGAATTATTTTCCATCCTCCAACATCTCACACGGCTGGGATATGGCAAGCCTCTTGCTGCTGCATTGCTACTTCCATGGAAAGTGTTCGGACGAACTATATTCCTTGGTTCCGTCAGGTCTAACCTTCACGGCTAGGACCCGCCATGCCAAATACATTTTGGCAAACCATCCTCATTCCTTCCTTATTCCATTGGTAAAAAGTAAGTTCCACACAAACAGCTTCTTCCCGTAAACCACTGCTCTTTAGAGCAGACTCCCAAGAGGATGTTTCCTTGATCATTACAATCTTAATCTGTTCAAATCTAGGGTTAACGATTATCACCGGGTCACTCGAGGTAGAGGGTGAAGCTTACTAAAAAAAAAGGCAGTTTGAATGAATATTTGGATTTGAACATAAGCACATTTTTCGTTTAACTCTAAGCAATATAATAATAAAATGACTAAAGATGCAGGTAAAATGATCGGCTCCTGTACCGCTTCAGGAAGTATCTGGCTCCTCGTGCTGTCCTCTACCATTATAAGTGTCAGATCAAGCCGAAAATGGGGTACTGTTACCATATTTCGGCAAGAACTGACCATTCCTCATTTTTCAGTCTTGATAGAGTTCAAAAGCAATTTCCTAGTCCTTCTTGGAGAAGAATTATTTTCTACCCTTCAACCTCTCCCCCCCCTGTCCCTCTCTCTTTCTCTCCCTCTCTCTTTCTCTCTCTCTCTCTCTCTCTCTCCCTCTCTCTCTCCCTCTTTCTCTCTCTTTCACAGGAGGTACGTGGTGAGCCTCTTACTGTTTTATCACTACCTCCATGGAAAGTGCTCGGACGAACTAGATTCCTTGGTCCCGCCAGGTCTATCCTTCACGGCTAGGACCCGCCATGCCAATTAGATTGTAGCAAACTGTTATACCATAATACCTATTCTATTATAATAGACTCTCCCATAGATAATAAGTAGTAGTAGCAGTGGCCAGTTGGGCTCAGTGGTGTTGAGTGAGTCAGTCGATGTCGGACATTGAAGTATCAACCATCACAACTAGATTGCTGCGTCATTAACTCTTATTTCAAGTTCCTAACGTTTTGTACGTCGAACCTAATTTAGGACGACTTATTGAAATACAAGCCTCCACTGTGAAAACTACTCTACAACACAAACCAACCATATCCCCACCGTATTTCATTGGGGAGAAGTAAGCTCGACTCAAACAGCTTCTTCTCGCGAACCACTGCCCTGTGGAACAGACTCCCAAGAGGATGTTCACCTGTCCACTAAAACCTTAACCTGTTCATGTCTACAGTCAACCGTTATTTTTCCCTCCTTTCTGTATAAATTGCCCCTTAATACAACCCTCTACTTCGCGAGGTCCCAGGACCTTGTACGGGGGGACCTTACATTAAAAAACAGTCAGAATTTGCTCAACAAAATGTTAGCTCAAAGGTTGCAGAATTCTTCCATTTTCAAGCTAGTCCTGGGTATGACGATAAACTTCATCCGTCAGCAAGGCGATCGGGAGATTGCACGTTTTGAGGAGCATTAAACCATCTTTTAAGTGATGTTGTTCCTAGCTCCAACTTTACCCAGGGTGGTAGCACCTGTTAGGGTAATGACTATGAGAAAATAGTGAACCCCTAAATAAAGGCAAAACATTATGAAAGTATAAAAATACAGGGTGAGGCAGAGCAACTTGCTTATTTGGAATATCAATTAAAACACAAGTAATGCAGGTATACATGTAATTCTTTGAACTGCAACTAGTTCAACATTTAAATTTTATTTTTTACCAGTTTTAAAGATGATATCAGTAAGATGGCATCCATTCTTCTCTATACACTGAGTCAATGTTTTGAGGTGACCTTGCTGTTCGTGGGAGGCCAGGTTTCTTTTCTTTACATCACCCGTTTCCCTGAAGTGGTTTACCCATGAAACAATCGACTGCCAGCCAGGAACACGACCACGGGGGGCAATATTGAAATGTCTACGGAATGCACGTTGCGTTGCGACGATTGAGCGACCGCTTGAAAAGAAATGCCTCAACAGCGAAAGCGCGTTCCAACTTCGTCCACTTCATGATGCTCACTGGGGTTCCTGAAAAATAAATAACGCACGTTAAGAAGCAAACTTTAAACCCCACCCTCTCAAATAAGTCCATCCCTACCATCCTTGGAGCAACCATCGCTTTAGGGCGCCAAATTTAAATAAGCAAGTTGCTCTGCCCCACCCTGTACAATGCCTATCTATAATAGAATTACCAACGATATCTATTTATCGTAAAATTACCAATAATAACTATTTATAATAAAATCTCCAACAGTACAATTTCATGGTATATATTTAGTTGAACCCGTAAAATTGTGTTCAAAATATTTTGATTATTTCAATATAGTGTCCGTATTATTGAAAAGGGCTACGCATAACGGACATGCTACAGAAGGCGCCACTCAAAACTATAACAGAGTCAGCGGCAGTCCGTTACAGTCTCATAGCTGGATTCTGCATGTTTAACTATATATGTACAACAGAGGAAGGTCATGAAACCACTTCTTAATTACTGTTGCTTTCCAGGTCCTCCCTGATCAGGGGTGGTAGCACCAGTTAGGACTCAAATAATGAGCCTCGAAACAAAAAACAACAGTACATTTTTATAATAAGATGATACATATTTATAGGAAACCAAACCAATCAAAATATTTAGATTTTGGCATTGAATAACCCATAGAGGTGTTGATATGCCGCTAAACAATATCAATCAACAACCACTTTCAAGCTTTAATAGTACTTGATAATTACCAAACTTTCATTCTTGATGAAATATTTCACGTATGATACTTCCAACTGCTGGAATTAAATATAATAATAATAATAATAATAATAATAATAATAATAATAATGTGAACATTGGCTTGCCTACTTATTGTTAAATAATAGTTTCAGACTAAAAAACTTAGTGGCAATCTATTTGGGCTCAGACTTTCTGCGGCTGACCTATAAGGTCAGATAGTAAACAAAATAGGCAGATTAATTTGATTGGCTGAGCGGAACGTGGTACTGTTAGAGAGATAGACAGTGTTTTCAGGGAGTTAAGTTTTTGCACGTCATACACAGGAGATGTTGTTTCGTGTCTCGGGTAATTTACTCCCCAGTGTAAGTGGATAGAGCGACCCCGACTGGCTAGTTAAAAATGTACACGTCGACGTGTTTAATAAAATAGATAAGTTTAAATCGTTTTTGTTGAAGTTCCCACTTACTACTGAAATAAATAAAAAAAAAACAGCGATCAGCGACCGGGAGGAGGTGAGCGAGAGAAGATACAACCTTATAGAATCGACTCTGTCAATCAACACCCCCATCCAACTAGGAAGAGTATACAATATTTTGCTTATTTGGCTCAGTGATCAAGCCCTTCCCAGAAGAGAGGGAGTATGAAAAGACTTATGAAAAGACGACGTGAATGATCGGATTTCGAAAAAGGATATGACAGACATGCGAGACAATTAGAAAACTTCCATTTCTGAAACTGTGGAAACATTATCAAATCACAAAATGAAGGTTGTCTTTAACGCCCACTCTTCTAGATCGTTTTGCGTTAATGCAGTTGTATCCATGGCTCTATATCTGGACCTACATTTTTCCTGATGTAATAAGTTTACTCTTTTCACTATTTACATTGTTCGGACTGTTGTCCTCATCTTTATGGTCATATTCACGACGTTTCGGCCGTTGCCTAGGTGATAGACGTTTGAATTTCAATCCGAACCCTTTATTTTGTCCACTGGACTAGATTGCTATATTTCCACATGTTCTCCAAATTTTTGTTCACCTCCGATGCGACCAGGTATTGAACTCACAAATATTTGGTTCAACTCAGAATTTCTTCAACTGGCATATTTATCCATTGGGCCATGTGACAACTCGGTATTTATGCTGAAGACGGAATTATCTTAATGACAATGATCGATTCCATAATTTGCAGTTGGCAGCTGAGCTCAAAAATGAGCTACAATCTGTTGTTAAATGGCTTGCTCATTTTAACGCTTCCAAAAAAAAAACTGCTCGCTTTTAGTCATCCGAGGGAACCTTTTTTTTTACTTTCATTACAATGGCCGATGCTAACCTCCAGGAGAATGACTCAGTGCGACTTCTCTACTTACCGTTTTCTCTGGCGTGAAGTGGAAATATTATATTGAATCAATTGTTCGGTTTATATATATATATATATATATATATATATATATATATATATATATATATATATATATATAAGAGGAAACTAGATATCATAGACAAAATGACGAACTCTTTTTTATTTGGGATTTCTCTTACTGGATTTCACCCAATATAAGATTTGTGACTCACTCATATTAGAGTTTTACGGTCGAAATAATAATGATGTGCAAGGCACTTGTAAATCTCATGAAGGATTGAAATAAAGTTCAAATATATATATATACTAGCAGTAGAGCCCGGCGTTGCCCAGGGATGTAACAGTAAGAGATAGATCAAGTATCGACCATCATAAAGACTGAAAAATAAAATTGACAAAGATTATTGTTTAAGGTTGACGGACACGCATGTTTTAATTAGTTTTTTTTTTGTTTGTTTTTTTTTGTTGTTGTTTTTTTACGAATTGGTCAAACCCAAACTCAAACAAAAACATTGTTTTCAATCGTTATGAGTCTAGTCTTGAATAGAATTTTATTATAAACAATTGTCTTGTAAATGGAATTTTTTTTCTGAATGTACAAATGAAGAAAAAAGTGTGCAAGACAATAAGAAACACTACAGAGTCTGTCTATGTTTCTGAGATGAGGTATTATGTATAGTATTTACATTAGTCGGACTATTGTCCGACTAATGTAAATCCAGAGACGTTAGATAAGGAATTGGTCAGTATAAGTAGTACCCTACAACGTAACAACTACCCTGGGTACATGGCGGCAGCCCCCCAAAACTGGGATAGGCGAGTACAAGAGGAGGAGGAGGAGGAGGACAACAACACTCAGAAAACAGTCTGCCTGCCTTATCAGAGAAAATACAAAGGATCTGCGATCCATATAACATCAGGACAACCTTCAAAAGCGTGACAACACTTCGCAGGTATCTCTCACCAGTAAGACCCCCCCACAGAGTGGAACATGACTAAAGACTGTGTGTACGCTATCCCGTGCAGCTGCGGAAAGGAATATAAAGGAGGGACAGGCCGCCCCCTCAAGGTAAGGCTTCAAGAACACCAGAAAGCTGTAACGCGAGGGGAAGTAGAAAAATCAGGCGTGGCTGACCACATATGGAGAGAGAAGGGAGATCACCGCCCCCTGTGGGATCATGTTAAGATCATAGACAGGGAACAACATTGGAATATTCGTAAACTTAAGGAATCAGCACATATGCTAGGCCACAAAAATCTCCTGAGTCTACCAAGCATAAAAATAAATACAATATGGGAACCAGTAATAAGGAGTGCCAGAGAAAAGCAATGATAACAAAGTTGCAATATGAACTCTGGTAAAAGACATGCAATGATAACAGCAAAAATTGCAATATGAGCACTGGTAAAAATGATGCTGAAAACATTAGGTTTATAATACTCAGAAGTTCATACCCAGATGTCCTCAAGGACACATGTCACAGTGGATAAAGGCGTTGGTTAGATCCAGTGACAGACCCAAAGAAGGTGAGTTCAATACCTGGTTAAGGCAGTGGAGAACTTTCAGAGGGAAAATTAGCAGGAGACAACTGATAACTGACATCCATCAAACATGGCACGTGGAACTAGATCAGTCTACCCCAGTGATCGAAATAAAGGGTTCAGTTCGAAATTCCAACCACCTGAAGAAGGCCGGAGCGTACAACGGCCGAAACGTTGTGACAAATATGGCGACAAAGATGAGGACAATAGTCCGACTAATGTAAATACTATAAGAAACACTACCTGCCAAAAAAAAAAAGTTTTGTTGAAATTGGTTGAAAAATGTAGGAAATCCGATCCCATATATAAACGAACAACCTGGGTTTTATAATAAATATAACTCGATATGAGTTGTCCCCCTTTCATTCTGGCGACAGAATCATGTTTTATCGTGCTTTCAAATTCATTTCATGCAAAAACAATTGTGTTTTTCCAATTCTTGGCGCTGTCCGAACCACTGCAAGGTAATTTTACGTAGTCCTGTGAAGTTTTGTTGAAATCGGTTGAAAAATGTAGGAAATCCGATCCAATATATAAACGTACAGACACACACAGACACACACAATCTGAGTTTTATAATAAGTAATATATATATATATATATATATATATATATATATATATATATATATATATATATTTATTCCAGAATCATTTTCTAACGTATTCAAGATGATCTGTGTGCCCTCTCGAAACTTCTCAGTCTCTGTCCTGGAGTAATAAGGTGCCTCACAGGTTCAATTTCTTTTCACTGCTCTTTGGATCGTCATAGGTAAAATACCTCTTTCATGTGCCAAACATCTTATGAATTAAGTTGAATCTTGTCTAATTGATCTTTTTAGCTCTAAATTGAAATGATGATCCCTCTTGCTGTTGCGATCTTCTGAACCAGTTTTTCTTCTTTGTCCTCGCTTTTTAAACTGATTCACCGTTCTCTTGATGGTTCTTGAATGGACTTTGTAGATGGAAGCCAGAATATGAATGTTTGCTCATTTGGTAAGACATCTTGGGGTTGATGCAAAACAATTTAAACCTGTTCTATTTATAACTGAATAACTCTAAGCGTTTTTCAATGATTCATACGACAAATGGTGTCAAGATGGCTAACCGTCTTATCTGAAAATCTGGAAAAAAGAAACTCAATTAATTTAGTGGTTTTAAACATTTTGTAGGATTCTGCTGTTACGCAATTTAAAAACTTGGCTCTTTTGATTGCAATCTGGTCTTCTGTTGGCGGAGATTTCCTTTTGCAAGGAATACTGCTGCCGTATGACATAGGCAGCAATATACAATTGATTGCTGCATTTAAGTATTGCATTAATATTTAGGCTTGCCTTTTAAAAGTTCAACGATAATTCTTCTGTCGTCACTTAATTTAAAAACAATTTGATGTGCGTAGGTCTTTACTTTCCGTATAAACAATTATTTTGATTTCGTGGGTGACTTTCGTTGAATTTCGCAATTAATTTCGATTATTGCCAAATTTATTTCCTCGTTATAAAAATTGTTATCATACAAAAAAAAAATTCGTTGCCAAAAAAATCGCTTTAAAACATCGCCGAAACAATTGCAGTAATGAAAATTGGGAATCCAAAATTTCTGTAACATGACATGAGCTATTGAAAGTTATATATATATATATATATATATATATATATATATATATATATATATATATATATTATTATTTAAAAATATGATTCTAACTCGCGACATAAGAAGTCTCATGTTTCAAAACAAGAGCCGAAAACTTTAATATAATTATTTGAATTAAATTGAGTTAAAATAAACTCATCTTCATCTTTCATCTTCAAGCGAAATTTCTTTTTTGGAATAACGTATTTCTGAAATTTACGTGTTTTAATAATTGAAATCAAAATTTCCATGGTAACAGCTAGGGCGAATTGTTTAAATTGGGTAGGCGTGTGTTGGGTGTTAATAATAAGTATCAGTATAGAGTTACTTTCATAGATGTCAAGTCAGGGAAAGGTGGGGGTATCTAAATTTGAAACGGAAGATGTATTAACCCTAGTCTGGTATACGTGTCTATGGAGATTTTTTTTTTTTTATTTTATTTTTTATGGAAATTTATGGAAATTTTGATTTCAATTATTAAAACACGTAAATTTCAGAAATGCGTTATTCCAAAAAAAATTTCGCATGAAGATGGAACAGAGCTTACTTGAACTCAATTTAATTCAAATAATTATATTGAAGTTTCCGGCTCTTGTTTTGAAACATGAGACCTCTTATGTCGCGAGTTGGAATCATATTTTTAAATAAATAATTATATTTATGCTCTACTTTTGTATCGAGCACTATTTTTTTAAAATAATAACTAAAATACTAAAGAACTCTGGATTATTTACCTAACCAGTTCCTTCCTATTTTCTATATATTTTCACACACACACACACACACACATATATATATATATATATATATATATATATATATATATATATATATATATATATATGTATGTATGTATTACACAGCGAAAAATCCAAACATACTTTATGTGGGTATAGCCTATTTCAGCCAGCGCAACCTTGTGCCAGTCTTCTTAAACTCTAGACTGAATTTGTTTCGGAATAAGAGATTTAGAATTTAATTTAGATAGCAGTCGAAGATAAAATACCGAACCTACCTCAAATTATGGTCTAGATAAAATGCCCGGGTTGGTAGTAATTGGAGAGCGGGAAGTATCTCTCTAAAAGAGGAAGATGTCCGCTGGATTCAACCCCGATATTAACCTTATGATCCTAAGTTGGGGTTATATAAATTGTGAGGCGTAGAAAAGAAAAAGAACGACTGAAATTGGATTTTATTTATGACCAAAACTTTAATTATATATAAAGGAAATTAGGTTCGCGCTAGGGAATGCCAAATTAGGCTAACAACAAATATGAATTGATAATATTAACGATAAATCGTATTTCGACAATATAAAGAAAGAATAGATTTAGGAGTTTTGTATTATCAGGGAATGTGGAATTTAAAGATAAAACAACTTAAAGTTAGAATAAATTATCCATTTATAAATTTAAGGATAGGTTAAATTATTAGTTATTCTTTTATTAAGCACAAATAAACATCATGCTTCTTTGTAAAATTGATATCGATCTATTTTAACCTTATGGCTTATAATTCATACTTTTTCATAATTGAAAAATTGATACATGCATCTACTTATCATCATCATGAAAACTGTTTCGACTGGAATGGCACACTGCTCGTCAGTGTTATTTTTCATCTTCAGCAACTTTATAAATACCGCGTATCATTTTTTCTCTCGCACATCTCACTTGTGGAACTCTCTTCCAATTTCGTGCTTTTCAGTTAATTTTGATCTTCAAAAATTTCAATGCAGTATCAATCGTCATTTTCTGTCTTCTTAATTCTTCTTCTTTTATTGTCCTTTCTCCTTAATAGTAGTTTTTCTCATATTCTCTAACACCCAGTAACCCCTTACGTCCTAGTGGCTTTATTGCCTTTGACCTTCAAAAATTTCAATGCAATGTCAATTGTTATCTTCTGTCTTCTTAATTCTTCTTCTTTTATTGTCTTCTCTCCTTAATAGTAGTTTTTCTCATATTCTTTAACACTCAGTAAACTCTTACGTCTTAGTGGCTTTATTGCCTTTGATCTTCAAAAATTTAAATGCAATGTCAATTGTTATCTTCTGTCTTCTTAATTCCTGCTCTTTCATTCTTCTCTCTCTTTAATAATGTTTTTTTTCTCTCATATTCTTTCGCACCCAGTAACCCCGTTGCGTCTTAGCGACTTTATTTCCTTGCTTGTGGGTGAAATGATGAAAACGTAACAAAATCAGAAAAAGAAATCTCTAGATTCTTTTAGTTTTTCGCATCATTTTAAATTCGATGTTTGTTATGGACACATTATGCTACATCATACATGAGGTGACATACAGATCAAACCCTACTTTAAGTTAAATGGTATCTGTTAATCATGAAATACTCTCAGAAGTGCTGTTCCCAAGTGAAAGAAGAACCGATTTCTTGCTTCTTGATTTTATGATTAAGCTTCAAGAACCTGATACATGTTTAGTTCTTAGCTGATAAAATTTACAGGGTGCTACGTGTAACTTCTTGCCAGTATATATTTTCAATTTCGCGCATGCGTGTTGTTAGTTTTTGATTTTGTCGACTGCAGAGTGTGGTAGTGTCAGTTGGGCACCGTCTGTGAGAAAAAGAACACCATGACGCAATTCACTCTGCCAGAAATCTAGCAGCGGCATGCTGTACTGCTTGGCATTCACGCCGGACGCTCCAGTACTAACATTTCAGAGTGTTTGGATGTCAATCTGTAAAGTTGTATGAGTCTAATGGTGATTACGAAGGTAACATTATTCCTCCATTCATCTTCCAACAAGGCCTCAAGCTCAACTCGGAGGCCTACATCATAGTGCTGCTATTCGGTCAAGAGGGTGGCTACCGGAAGATATTATATCTGGCAATAGGACTCTGCACCATGCCACACATTCAGAAGAACCCAGTTATGGCTGTCAGACAGCTTCTGCAATCACATTGCCCCTTATATCTGGTCACCTAACTCCTCAGATTGCAACCCCCTTGATTATTATGTGCTGGGCGAAGTTGAACGAGAGACCAAAAAGATCCTTGTACCACCAAAGATGAACGGATTCATAAGGATTATGGCAGCAATCATTAGCTTAAACAAGGAGACCATCCAGAAGAGCTTCAAATGTTTCTAGAGGCCGTGGTTGAAGCCAATGGCGATTTTATTGAATAAATATACTCTTTAGTATTAAGATAATTTTGTGTAATCTTGGTAAATACAACTGTTAAAATAAGATGCCAGTGTTATTTTCATTTTTGCGTCATTTAGACGGTAATTTATCCATCGCACCCTGTATATTTGGCTCAAATTGTTTGCTTGTATTTCTATGCTTATGGTTTAGAGGAATCTATGTTTATTAATATAAACCGAATGGCACTTCGACCAGACAAATGACATGTTAACCTATGGGTTAAGGTAGCAGTTGTATGCCAAACATAAGAATTTGATATTTCTGCTTTATCACTAATACAGCCTTCTAAAAGGCAAGAAAATAATGAAATGCTATATATTGTGTTTTTAGCCGAATCATAATAGATTAATATCATATATTTTAACCATGGATGTAATTTTTAATGAATGAATGGATTTATTTTTAATCCGGTATAATTTAAACTTTATTTTTAGTGGATATCTCTATTTGAGTAGAACGATCCATTTTTTAAAGAGAGTTTGATTTCATTTACCTGCCCGCGCATTCGAGGAAACTTACTAAAGGTGTTCTCCGGTAGGATTCGAACTTGCGTTCTCGTTTGTATGGAGAACCATCGTCTGAACGGGCTACGAAGGTCCTCAAAGCCAATCAACGTTTTATTGGACTTAAAAGATGTTACAGTTTTTTGTGTATATATGTGTGTAACTAGTGAGCTAGTCAAAATGACTTAATTCCCTTTATAGTCTACCAATAGAAGATTAACCAATCAGAAGCCGCAGAACATTGTATCCGTCGTGTATAAAGGCGGCCATCTTTGTTTTCCTACCGGAATGACCAGAGCCAACTTGTCAGGCGAACATGACAGACGGAAGAACTACGCTCTGCTACCTTACTGCGATATCCACTGCGAACCTGAACTACGCTTTCCTACTGTCTCCGAAATATTCACTGCCAACCTCTGGATTCTATACTCGAAGACGACCGTCATGAATTTGTAACAAAAGAAATATCCTCATGTCCAGATTTTTCTTGAAAGCCATACCTGATCAGTTTGTACCCGAAACGTAAACAAAGCAATTCTAAAGAAAAGGATTTTTTTTTTAATTTTTAATTCAACAAATATTTTATTTTATTATTAATTAATTTGTCATGTTTTATTAAAAGAAAAAAATGGGGTGCCATTTCGATGCTAGGAATTATTTTGGTCACTGTGCCAATAAATACAATGTTGTATACCGTCTCTCTCATGCTGGGCGTCTCGGGGCGATAGTTCGGTTCGACTATAATAACATGCATTCTCTTTCGTTTTCTCTCATCAACAAAGATAATTTGAAACTTAACTATTTTATCTACGTCAGAGTATACATATTTAATTTGTAGAATATTAGTTAGCTTGCAAGCAGTCTGACACACAAGTAGACTAGTGTAGCCACCAAGTTAAAACTAATTCTGGGTCACTTAATGGAGAGATATATGTGTGAATAGAGACCACTTATTCAAATGTGTTTGGCAGGTCCATTCTAGCAAGAATGACCAACCCACCTGCAACATTAGGCACTCTCCTATAGAAATGAGGTAAAATTAGCTGGCTTGCTTTCTCAAGAAGACACAAGAAGGCAGCCATGTTAGCAGTCACTTGACTTCTACATAATTAACCAGTGGGGTTGCTCTCTCACTCCACTGGGGAGCCGCTTCCCAGACACGAAGGGAACACGTTTATAATGTATGACGGTTTAGACTCTACTTCCCGAAAAAAACCTTTATCTATCGTTCCCACGTTAGATCAGCCAATCAAAATCGACTTCCTTTATTTTGTCTTGTATCTGATCCTTATGGTCAACCTTAGAAAGTCGGAGCAGCGATACACTTCCTCTAAAAATAATAGTCTGCTAAAGTATTATTTAACATTCGAATCCTGCCCGATAGTGCATTTTATTTACTGTTTTCTCCACTGTGTAGACGAAATAAATAATGTTTAAAAAACAATCAAATATGACAATCTACTCAAATATAGGTATCCATTAAAAATAACCTTTGAAGTAATAAATAAAATCTGTCTGTGGCTATTTTAAATTCGATATCACCCCATGCAAGGTAGTAAAGCCACTAAGACACAATGGTTTACAGGGTGTGGAAGAATTAGGAACAGAAATAGTAATAATTAGCAGGAAGAGAAAACAGTAATCGACAGCAGATAGATAACTATTGACATTACATTTAAATTTTTGCAGATTAAAGTTGGCTGAAAAGCATAGGAGTTTCACAAGCAAGAAGTGCGAGAGAAGCATAGCATAGAATTTACAGTTATATCTAGCCAGCTAAACTAAATTGATGAGACCTCAACGCCAGTCGAGCACTGCGCTTAAATTCAAAACCTCTAAGTACCATAACGACGAGCGATATTTATTTGTAAATATTTACAGAGTGTGGCACAAGGCCAAAATTGAGAATGAAAAAAAGAACAGGTCTTTACCTGTCTTAAATTTAAACTTAGCTAGCCTCAAACACTGACCCAAACATATCATTATATTCCTAACACCAAAACAACACATTCTTACTTAACTTTCTTACTGCATTCACCATAATACCTCATTGTCTCTATGAAAATCCTAACTAGTCTCCAGATATACAATTCATTGTCTGTGTGGGGGATGGTAATAAAACAACAATTTAAAAACTAGACCCTACCAGAGCGACGAACTCATCCGAACAATTACCATGAATGTATTCATAGAAAAGACACATGGAGAGAACCTTATGGAGGTGAGAAAGTGACTGAAACCGAGCTGTCAGACCAGGACCAATAAAATTACTGATTATTCTTTGGATCTTATCAAGGAGTTCAAGGTAAATCGCAGGGGCACCAGACCATATGTGGCAGCAATATTCTAAGAATTTAGGAATGGTGAATTTATAGACATGTAAAATAGATTCGGGAGAAAAAAAAATGTCTCGCCCGTAGCAGCTTACCTAGAAATGAATTCAATAGTCTTTGATTTTTATGTGAATTGAGAACGTTAACCCGAGGACGCTCAATGTGTCACTTTCACCTCACTAACGTAGAAAAGACTTGAAACAGTAGAAAATTGTTAAAACTTGCCTTGTTTGTTCTATCCCAACCACCATATTTAGCTAACTTTGCACCAACCGTTTATTAGCCGTTTTAATCTTTTGCCTAAAGAAAACCAGGTTCAAATATTTCTCAAAAATATTTTCGCATCAAAACTGCCTTCCAACTCGATGCTTTTCAGCCAAAAAAAAGAAAAAAATGCAATGTCAATCGATATCTTATGTCATCCTGATAACTCTTTCCTCTTCCCACTCATAATTAATGTTTCTGTGTTAGTGGCTTTATTGTCTTGCATGGGGTGAACTCGATTAAACAACAAAAACAAAAAAAAAAGTCCAGAATTTTACTCAAAAAGCTATTGAAGAGCTGATTTATAATTAGTAACTTGTCATCTGTATAATAAATGCGAATGTCAGTGTGTCACTGTGTCTCACTTTTCAATTAAAGGGGCAGAACTCTCTAATTTTCAATAGCTCATGTTACAGAAATTTTGTATTCCCAAATTTTCATTACAGCGATTTTTAATGCGATTTTTACGACGAATTTTTTGTTAGGATAACAAATTTTTATAACTTGGAAAGAAATTTGGGAAATAATCGAAATTCATTGTGAAGTCCAGTGAAAGTTACCCATGAAATCAAAGTAAATTTTTGTACGGAATGTAAGGACCTACGTTCATCAAATTGTCTTTAAATTAAGTGATCACAGAAGAATTATCGTTGAATTTTTTAAAGGCAAGCTTAAATATTAATGCAATAGTTTAATGCAGCGACGAATTTTGAGTTCTTCTATAGTTTATTGTTGCCTATCGCACACGGCAGCAGTACGCCTCGCAATAAGAAATCTTCGCCAACAGGAGACCAGATTGCAATCAAAAAGAGCCAAGGCTGCAGCGAGGTAAAGAAAGTCCCATACAAATTAAAACCCAGAAAAAAAAATCGGCAGCTAGGAGAGCTTCCAATGTTGAGAATATTCCAAAGACTTAGGGACTCTCATACTCCTGAACAAGGCGAAGGACCAATCAAGAGCCCTCTGCAAGAGCTTGCTTAAATACCGTCAGGTAGTGTGGCTTTTTATTTAGTTACAAATAATGGTGAATATATAAGTGAATAAAATATATGTGTACTCTGCTCTTCTGAAGAATAAAAATATCAAACGGAAATGTAAATTATTTCTGACTTAACCTATTAGATAGTGTTATGGGACCTTACCCATAATAACATAATGGACTATTCCATACGTAATAAATACTGCGCCTCAAAAGGAAATAGGGAGTTCAGTCCGAAGTCGGGCGACCGGCTGACCGGCTGATCGGTTGAACTCTCTGCCTTCGGGCGGGGAGGAACCCGAACGAGGCTACGCCGAAGGGCGGAGTCTCTTTCGGGGAGGTAAACTGACCTGAACCCGTTTATACGGGTTAAATGTGTATATTTTGGGGCCGAGCTCACGGGCTCGGAGATCCCACGTTAAACCGGCCTTGTGCCACATGATGCCCTCGTGGGAGTGACTAAATAGTCTGAAGTCTGGAGTGAGGTCCGTCAGTAGTCTGTCAGTCAGTCAGAGCGAGCGAGTCAGTCAGTCGAGTCAGAGGCAGTCCAAACAGAGCCGCGTTCAAACAATTACTACTAAACCTGATTGTTCGTACTAACACTTTCTACTTCTCTGTATATATTCCTGTTTGTAATATATCTGTGTTGTTCCATATACGTGTTCGAGTTCTTCTTTATTGTTTCTACCTTGGACTATCACCGTGGTACAAAGAACCGGACCATAACAGATAGATAGATAGATAGATAGATAGATAGATAGATAGATAGATAGATAGATAGATAGATAGATATGCCGTTGTATCATAAGCAAAGATATTACCAGATGAGTGGAGTAGACTCTTACGCAGTTCATTTATGTAAAGTAGAAAGATAGTGGTTAGAACCTTGGGGACGCCTACATGGATCGTTTGGTCCTCAGGGGACAGGCTTTTAACAACTACCTTCAAGGACCTACCCATTATGAAAGACGTGGTAATTGAGAAAACACTTCCAGTAATGCCATAGTTAAAGACCTTGCACAGTAACCCTCTAGGCCACACCTTGTCAAAGGCCTTTGAAATATCGTTCTTGTACGCATTTGTTTGCTAAGTTCAGACAAAAACAAAACAGAAAACCATTCTATTTCTTCACAAGAATCAACCAATATCCCATATCAGCCAAAATAATGAACACCTGATGATGACCAGAGCGTTCCTGGTCGAAACGTCAAAATGATATTGTAATTCGAATAAATCGAATATTGTAATAGTAATGGAAATAATAGCCGTTTCTCTATAAGGAAACATTTGTCATTCATTAATCGAGCAAGCTTTATTTTAAAATATTTTTTCAGGAAAATAGGTTTCTTAAGCCCAGTAGCTGTTATCACTCTTTCCAGTACTGATGGGATATTTCCTTCCTAACCTTTTATTTGAAGTAGTGTGGAATGTCAACATCTTGATTATGTCATTATTTTCTCTTTGAGTTACATGTGCAATACATTTTAGTTGTTGCCGCTGTTGATAGTCTTCAAGTGATGTGCTTTTTGTTATTAGCTACTGTTTGTGATTCTATAGCGCCAGTCCACAATGTTTAAAGATGGAAGATTTTTACCAAGCCCTTCAGACTTTATTCGCCAAAAGCCTGTTTTTTTTTTTTTTTTCAACATTGATCTTAGGAAGATGGATAGCGGCATGGATGAGAAAGCCGAGAATAGAGATCAAATTCTAATAGAGTACGCTACGTTCACTTATGCGCAAATACCTTTAGGAAAGGTGTGAATCCATCACTTCCTCCCAAGCTATGGGTTAATTAGTAGCACTTGTATATGGAAAAGTCATTGTTATCTCCTAAAAAATTATAATGCAATATGAAAAAAAATTACAATCCAAAATATGTTTCGGCTTTAAATAACCCACATGGTGTGGATAAGCCGTCAAAAATTAATCAACCGGTTGCCAAGGAACATGTTGCCAGTAGACATCACCACTCTTCCTCGTCATCCAGTCAACAATTCCATGAAAGATACTAATATTTTTTCTTCGCTTTACATGTGCTATTCATTTTAGTTCTTGCTGCTGTTGGAAGTCCTCAAATGATGTGTTTTCTGTTATTTGGCACAGTTCTTTGTTTTGATGTAGCGCCATTACACACGATTCAGAGAAGCATGGTCGTTGCCAACACCCTCAGGCTCAAAGGCATTTTTAAGCACTGATCATAGAAAACGTCCGTATACAGTTGACAGTCTCGATATTTTGAATGGCTCCATCGACATGCATGGTATCTATATAAAAGTCTCGATTTAACGAGGCTATTTAAGTATATGACTCTGTTTCAATTTAGTTTGCGATTATGTAACGCCAGTCCAAAATGTTCAAAGAAGATATAAGTCAAAGTATAGAATAATATTTATTGTTTTCATTATTATTCATCGTGTTTACTATTATTATTATTATTATTATTATTATTATTATTATTATTATTATTTTCTTTGATTTCTGGCGTTTACACATTTCTTTCCGGGTCCCGCCCAGGGACCTAAGGTTAGAAATGGCATCATGACACTTTCCACTGACAAAAAAAAAAAATTAAATTACATAGATAAAGCCCTTCGTAAAATGTGGGCTGTATTTGTCAGAACAATTGTTTGTATCTCTTTGAAGCGTGGACTTCCAGGAATCCCTTCAATTAGTCTACTGGAATCTTTTCCAACCAATCCTAGGGCTCAAACTACAACAGGGATTGTTGATGTTCCCATATGTCACATTTTTGATATTTCTATTTCAAGGTCCTTGTATTTTGACAGCTTTTTGAATATCTTCAAAGATACATTGCAGTCAGCAGGGACTGCCATATCAATAAGAAGGCACTTTTTTTGTTTGTGGTCTTTAATAACATTATCTGGGCGGTTGGCCTTGATTATTCTGTCAGTGTGTATTGTGTAATCCCATAGAATTGTAACAGGTCCTATCTCTGTAACCGGGTCTGGGTGGTGTTCATACCAGTTATTATTATTATTATTATTATTTGTGTATGCTATGTTTCCTGGTTCATGTTATGGTCGTTAGGAGAATTTTCATTTAATTGATAGCACTTTTCTTAGTATATGGGATGTTCCTAGTAGGTCGATTTTCTGGGCAATTTGTATGTTGATGTTACCTGGGACAATGTTAGTAAAATTTTCCAATCCTTTTCTCACAAGGCCCAGAGCTCCGATTGCTATTAGTAGAGTCTTAGTCTTCATTCCCCACATCCTGTCAATCTCCAGGTCCTTGTATTTGGACAATTTCTTGATAATTTTAATGAAGGTGTTTCTCTCAGATGTTTACTGCTATGTCAATAAACATACATTTCCTGAATTTCTTGTCTTTTATGATAATATCACCTGTTGTCTTTTATTTCCCTATCAGATTGAATTGGCATGTCCCAGAGGATAGTTACATCGTTATTTTGGGTAACTGTGTCTGGTTAGTGCTCATAACATCTGTCAGTGGTTTAGATTTTGTGCTTCTGGCATATCTTCCAGTGCATCTATGTCGCTACCTTGTTATGTCTGTGGGTATATTCCTTTTTTGCTAGTTCCGGACATCCTGAGATAATATGGTCGACAGTTTCACAATATTTTCCGCAGATCCTGCATCTCGGGTTAGTTCCATCTTTGATTCTGTTACACTGATAGGATCCGGTGGCAAGGCGTTGGTCCTGAGCTGCAATAATTAAGCCTTCTGTCTCAGCTTTCAAACCGGTGCTCCTCAGCCACTGATGTGTTTTCTGTTGGTTCACATCTGCTTCTTTCGTTCTTTTTTAGATATTTGCCATGCAAAGCCTTGCCCTCCAAGTTTTTTTTTTCTTTTTCTTTTTTTCGTTTTTTTTTTTTTTTTTTTTGTAATTTCAATTGGCCATGTTATTTTGCTTTCTGCTTTACTGGTTTGGCATCGATGGTATTCGATTCGTTTTTTGTTGGTAGGGTTTCAGGTATATTAAACTGTTTCTTGAAGAGTGCAGCTTTGTTGATAGAATGGATTTAGTGTTTAACTATTTGTAGGAGACGATTGTTTTTTGACGATTGTTGTAGATTTTAGAGTTATTATTATTATTATTATTATTATTATTATTATTATTATTACTATCATTATTATTGTGTTCCTATAAGTGCAGTTAGGTTTTGGTGTGGTTAATAATTCATAATCTATAATCGACCAGTGTATTTCATATAAATGAGTTCTTTGTAAAATAAGAGAAACGGAAGTAAAATGGACGCTACTCATAATGTTTTCATGACTATTTATATCTCACGCAGATTTGCTATTATAACTGAGCTGGCCTAATTTTAAACATACCCCACACACACTTATATATATATATATATATATATATATATATATATATATATATATATATATATATATATTGCATTCATAAATTACATTAAAAGTAAAACTAATAAAGATGTTACCGTAACTATTTTTACAATATTAAAAAAGTACGATTGGTCGGGTAAACAAACTCTTATAATTTAAAATATTTTTTAATATGTTCTCTATAAACGTGTTAATAAATATAGTATTTAACTTATATTAAGTCCCTAAATTATTTGTTTAAAAAAATTAAATATTTAAATTGATAGCAAACATCAAATTTTTTAGACATCTAAATTTCTATCAAGCATTAAAATCTATTCTTTACATAAATTGCTAAAACCCAATTACAGCCTCTTTCTCTTTACTTCCCTCCCCCTCTTCTTTCTTTTTCCTTTTTCTTTTCTCCCTACTCCCCTTCCATTTCTATATATCACTTCCGTTAAGTTAACCATCTAAATAGGTCAAGGTCTGGTCACTCCTCCTCCCACAATATAAAGTATACTTGAGAGAGATATGAAATTAATCCCTCCCATGTCTCTTTAACTACTCCTTTTACACTCTCTGTTAAATTACATAAACTTACACTACCCATCAATTTTAATTTCATTTTTCGTTTCATTTCATTTTTGGAAGTGCTATCTGATGATCCTGCGTCCTTTAAAAGGACTCTGGTGAAATAAATTATTTTAATCGTACCTTAAAGTGGTCTGTTTTTTCTTTTAAATATTAGCTCTGGATTTACATTGAGCTCTCAGGATTTTATCCTCCTTGGGATTACCCATACTGATTACCAAGTTCTTCATAACAATTATATATATATATATATATATATATATATATATATATATATATATATATATATATGAAATTATTTATTCGAAAATTATAACATAAATATGTTATAAAATCAATACAAAAATAGACATTTCTATATTAACCATCAACAATCTTTAAGGTAGTCCTGGGTATGACGATAAACTATATCTGGCAGCACAGCCTCTGATCGGGAGATTGAAGGTTCGAAGACTGTGGAACCACCTCTTAACTGTTATTGCTTTTCTCAGAGCCAACTTAACCCGGGTGGTAGAACCTGTTAATGCCCCCCCCTATATGGCCAAATAGTGAAGATACATACAAAAACAAATCACTATGAAAGTAGAAAAATACATTTAGTCAAATCACTAGCAATACATTTTTATATTAAAAACAAATTTAACAACAATATCTATTTGTAGTAAAATTATCAATAATAGCTTTCTAATAAAATTATCAACAATACCAATTTGTAGTAAAATTATCAACGATGCATTTTATCTGTAGTTGAAGACATACAATTGCGTTTGAAATATATTTAGTTCAAACCGTAAAATAGTCTTTAGAATATTTAGATTTCAGTATTAAATAACCCATGGAGATGTTGGTATGTCGCTAAACAGAATCCAGCAAACCAAACCGATGATCCGTTTACTCTGAAAGTATAAATATGAGGTTGTCCAAAAAGTCCTGACTCGCTTATAAAGCAGAAAGAAAAGAACAAATTATCATCTCTGTTTGGTGGAATTTCCAAGGAATACTGCATTTCGAGCTTTTTCCACACGGTCGCGCCATCAAGGCTAAATTATATTGCCAGCAACTAGACCGCTTGTACGATAAACTAAAGAAAGAGCAGGCTGTCTTGGTCAATCGAGGTCGGGCTTTGTTTCAGCAAGACAATGCGAAGCACTGCCGGATTGACTAAGGAGAAGTTCAAACAGATGAATGGTGTTGAGATTCATCCACCTTTCAGTCCCGATGTTGCTCCATGTGACTATGGCCTAATCCTCTCAATGACACACTTCCTCTGCGATCAGGAGTTGAAGGCATCAATTTGAAAGAGAATGAAAAGAGGGAACCGGAAACCCACTCCTAGAGAACAAGGGTTAAACCTCTACTTCCGTTCAAAGGACCGGAGAGGAGTGTGAATCGGGCGATAGGCAACGCTATCTACTTCTTTATATATAGGAAATCCTGTTAATTGTATTCGATTTAAGTGAATGCTAACGTAAGAAAAATGCTTGTTAACTTAGGAAGAAAATGAATCCAGTCGCTGAAGAAGAGATGGAATCGGCCAATTTCAACTGTACAGGCAGACAACCAGATCTTGATAGCGGAATTGTAGCAATTATGAGCAGAAAAATATTCATGTGACGAGAAAGGTAATAAGAGAGAAATAATAATAATAATAATAATAATAATAATAATAATAATATAATAATAAATTTACAACATCCTTAACTGGACCATGGCTGATATTAAGCGAATGGATGCCAAAACGAGACATTTTCTCACTTGCTACCGCATTCATTATCCCAAATCTGATTTTGATCCTCTTTATATGCCTAGATCCGAAGGAGGCAGAGGATTAGTTCAACTACAACAATTAGCCTTCAAAGATACCTGGAAACTACAGAAGACTGGATGATGATATGTGTCCAAGAACATGAAAGTCGTAAGCGTAATAAAGGAAGCTAAATCAAAATAGAGTTTCACATGGCTGTAGAAATCCAAGTAAAGCACAATACACTGACTGAAGCTACAAAATACTTTTAAAAAAAGTAAGCAAACGCAAATGCAACCGACCAGATACAGAACAGATGGCATGATAAACCGCTTAACGTACCAAACAAGTTGTTGTAAACAAACCCCGTTCTCATCAGTGACTACGTAATACAGCTGAAACTGAAGGTTTTATCCTTGCTGCACAGGACCAATGCTTGTTAACTAGAAAATACCAAACACATACTGAAATATTGTGTTAGCCCAAAATAGAGATTCTGTGATAAATATCCAGAAACAATTGCCCATATTGTGTCATGTTGCTCGGTATTGGCACCCACTGAATATAAAACACGGTATTTCAGAGTGGGCCAATATCTGCACTGGAGAATCTCCAACTTCTACAGAAAGAAAACTGCAAGAAATTAGTATGTCCACCACCCAGACTCGGTTACCCAGACCAATACTTACTAACTAGGAATTATCAAGCACATATACTAAAATATTGTGTCAGCCCAAAATGCATATTCTGTGATAAATATCCAGAAACGATTGATCATCTTGTATCAGGTTGCACGATATTGGCACCCACTGAATATAAAACCCGGCATGACAGAGTGGGCCAATATCTGCACTGGAAAATCTGCAACTTCTACGGGAAGAAAACTGAAAGCAACTAGTATGAATACCACCCAGACCCGGTTACGGAGATAGGACCTGTTAGAATTCTATGGGACTACACAATACACACTGACAGAACAATCAAAGCCAACCGCCCAGATATTGTTATTAAAGACCACAAACAAAAAAAAAGTGCCTCCTTATTGATATGGCAGTCCCTGCTGGCTGCAATGTATCTTTGAGGATATTCAAAAAATTGTCAAAATACAAGGACCTTGAAATAGAAATCTCAAAAATGTGGCACATGGGAACATCAACAATCCCTGTTGTAGTTGGAGCCCTAGGACTGGTTGGAAAAGATTGCAGTAGACTAATTGAAGGGATTCCTGGAAGTCCATTCCTCAAGGAGATACAAAAAATTGTTATGACAAGTACAGCCCACACTTTATGAAAGGCTTTATCTATGTAATTTTTTTTTTTTTTTTGTCAGTGGAAAGTGTCATGATGCTATTTCTAACCTTAGGTCTCTGGGCGGGACCCGGAAAGAAATGTGTAAACTCCTGAAATCAAAGAAAATAATAATAATAATAATAATAATAATAATAATAAAAGATAAAAGGGTAGTAAGATTTGTAACATAGACGTGTCAATAAATGTCGAACGAGACAGACAGATTGGAAGAGGATATATACGTTTCTATAAAATGACTCAAATTATTCTGGTCTGCGCATAAAATCGTTTACATCTTTTAAAACTGGTTGCATACATTTGGCAATAATTAACGAAAACTTTAAATATGAAAGGGAAGTGAAAATTTCCTTCTTAAAGTCGTGAACGTGCCAGAAAATAACTTCTCTTCATTTATATTCAGGCAAACATTATATTCTTGGCTAATACCATCTCATTTATGCTTTATTTCTGACAAAAAGAAAATATTGCGTTCATCTGTCACTTGTGGCCTGAGCTGATTTTTAAAGACTTTTAAGTTTCGAGTGCCAAGAATTAGAAAATTGTGTATTTTTTTTTTTAAATGTTGTTTGGCTAACTTTAACCAGAATATTGACAAGAACAGAATTTTTTTTTTCTGAAATTGTACAAAACACTTTTGCAAAGCACTTGTAAAATTGACAATTTTTACTTCAAAGACAAAATTAAAGTAAAACGTTTTTTAAAAATTAGATTTCTTTTTTATGAGGCAGAATTAAAATTTGGTTTTAACAGAAAATTATTTCAAATCAAGGAAATATAGCGAAATTTATTCCTTCACGAAATGAAAATTCTCTTTCATTCTATGAGATTTTTAATATATTTCTACGTGTATGCATGTGTATGAGTATTTGAGAATATTTCCTCTCTTTATTTCTGCAAGTAGTGTATGTGTGAATTTATATGTTTAGTGTTTGTAGGTGAACTTCTGTGTATTCATTAGTGTGTATATGTGCGTATTTCTCCGTTTATTTGTTCGTATGCTTGCGTGTGTGTATATATTTGTGTGTGTGTGATTTGTAATTTTTCTGAGTGTTTTGTAACTTTTCGTATTAATTTTGCGTGTATTCGTGCGTGTGTGTGTATGCATATGCGTGTGTTTGCGTGCGTTTCTAGTATTAGGTGTGTGCGTGTACATGTGATTTTGTATGTTTTGTGTGTTTCTGCGTGAATTTTTGTGTATTCATGACGACATATATATATATATATATATATATATATATATATATGTGTGTGTGTGTGTGTGTGTGTGTCTTCGTTTCTCTGTGCGTGCGTTTTAATATTTGTTTGTGTGTGCGTGTAAGTTTGTGATTTTTGCGAGTGTTGTCCTCCAGATTCATGAGGATGTATATATGAGCGTGTGCATGTGATTTTGTCCGTGTTTCGAGTTTGTCTGTGTGCGTTTTTGCCTATTCAAGAATGTGTATATATATAATTACATCGGTCACACTACTACATGCCTATCTAGACGACTTATGTGACATCTATACGATCACACCTCATTTAGAACCCATTTAAACACAAAAAAATTACCAGAATCCACCCCAAAATAATAGTAAATAATACTAACATATAAACCTTATTCACCTGTAAAAAAGGATTAAAAATTTAAGCTTTAACAATAAAATGAAAAAAACAACAGTCAATAATATTAACTACGAACATGGCCACAATATGCTGTGTATGTAAAATACAATCTCCCTATAATTCTAGATACCTGTCTGTATTTCCATATTTATTACAACGTTTCGGCCGTTGTACGCTCCGGCCTTCATCAGGTGGTTGAAATGTCGAACTGAACCCTTTATTTCGCTCACTGGGATAGACTGTTCTAGTTCCACGTGTCATGTTTAATGGATGTCAGTTATCAGTTATCTGTTATCTCCTGTTAATTCCCCTCTTCAAGTTCTCCACCGCCTTAATCAGGTATTGAACTCAAAACTCTTTAGGTCACGTCACTGGATCTAACCAACGCCTTTATCCACTCTGCTATGTGTCCTAAAGCGAAATAAAGGGTTCAGTTCGACATTCCAACCACCTGAAGAAGACCGGAGCGTACAACGGCCGAAACGTTGTAATGAATATGGCGACAAAGATGAGGACAATAGTCCGAATTATGTAAATAGTGAATTCTAGATACATAAACAAAAGCCATACACCCAGTTAAAAAGCAAAAATAAAATCATCCTTGATAATGGCTAAAAGTATAGCTGAAAGGGCTCGAAATTACAGGACATATGGGTAGTTTCTACACATTTTGTTTCCAGAAAAGAAAACACTTGTTCGAACACAAGAAAATTTAAATAAAAAGCTTAATCGCAGTTGCTTGTCTGTTTGTTTTTAATGAAACATGTATAATTGAAATATTACTGCTAAATACACAATATATATATATATATATATATATATATATATATATATATATATATATATATATAGTTTATGGGAAACTAGGTAATCCGTATGGGTAGACCCAAGGAGGATAAAATCCAGAGAGCTCAATGTAAATCCAGAGCAAATAATTTAAATAAAAACACACCACTTTAATGTTCCATGTAATAAATTATTTCACCACAGCCCTTTTAAAAGGACTGCGGATCATCAGACTTTACTTCCAAAGGTTGAACTTTTTTTTATTTTTTATATATATATATATATATATGTGTGTGTGTGTGTGTGTGTGTGTGTGTGTGTGTGTGTGTGTGTGTGTGTGTGTGTGTGTGTGTGAGCGTTCACTGTATGTGCGTGCATTCACGTGTTTGAGAGATTTTGTGTGTATTCATGTGTGTTTCTTTGTGTGTGTTTGTATCTTTCTGTGTTTTTATATGTGTTTGTGTTTCTTTCTCTGTGTGCGTGAGTGTGTGTGTATGTGTATACGTGTGTGGGGGTGTGCGTGAGATTTTCTAGAATTTTCGTTTTATTTCTATGAGATATTCTTGTACTCTCTGGCGATTAAAAACTATTTCATTTCCATCGTATTTGTGATAAAAAATATTCCTTAACTCAAAATTAATTTAATAATCTCATTTCAATTTAATCAATATTATCCTTTTATTAAGATTACATCAAGAGAATTTTTAATTCATCTCCATTAGTAAAAGCAATATGGATGGATTCACTCTTTGAATATCAACATTCCAGTCTTAGAGTTCTTGGCACTACTTCGATTGACTTGTCCGCTTGTAAAGAAATGGTAAAAGAATTTTTAAAAACAACCTTTGAAGATTAGGAGCCATAAGACATTCCTCAAGCCACAGTACTTGTTAGAAGAGTAAAATATTGATCTTTATCCTTATAATATAAACACAGATATAAATCGATCATTAGCGTCTTAAAGAGTTATCTGGGCTTAGTTTTTATTTACTAAAATATGGTTTAAAACTGTGCTTACGTCACTGATTCCTGTATACAAGAGATGATGTGATTTTTCTGAATTTCTGTAATAGTAAGCAGTTATTAATGACGTAAGCACAGTCTTTCCTACCAATTGAAAAAAAGACACCAGTCGAACACAGTTATTAATGACGTGGGCACAGTCACTCCTATCAATTGATAAAAAGGCGTCATCAGTCTTACGCAGTTATTAATGACGTAAGCACGGTGCTTTATATCAATTGGGAAAACACACATCAGTCGTACACAGTTATTAATGATGTAAGCATTGAGAAAAAGAAATAATCAGTTGAACGCAGTTTATTAATGACGTAAGCACAGTCCTTCCTATCAATTGAAGAAAAGACGTCATCAGTCGTACGCAGTTATTAATGACGTAAGCACAGTCTTTCCTATCAATTGAAAAAAGTCGTCATCAGTCGTACGCAGTTATTAATGACGTAAACTCTGACTCTCCTATCAACTGAACAGGTGTAGCCCAATTTCTCGTATTTCCCTCCCAGTTAACATGGAACATTCTACCAACGTTGCAAATACTTGTATTTTGGTAGGGCGATATGTTGCAATCAGATATTATCCTGAACTTAAACTGACCGCTCGTTCCCATCATTGTCAACACCTTATTGTAACTGTGCGATGTCATGTAGCTGAAAAAAAAACTGGGCATTGGTTAAATAAAATACTTTTTCAAATAGGTACCTGTATAGAACATTGCCGAATATTTTTAATTGAGAATCACTAATGTTTATTAATGAAAGTCCGTTATTATATAATTTCTGTTGATGTAACATTACATTTTTACGTTTGAATATTTAAATTCTATCTTTATTAAATGCAAATTTCTCGTTTCATAATTCTGCTCCTGGTTAATGCCGAAGGGAGCTAAATTCTTACAGAGGCCATTGTGGTGGATGTCTCTTAGAAAAAAAGGTTCCTTATTGATATTAAATTCAGTTCGGACCATTTGGTATTCCTAGATGGGAATCGCATATTACACTTAAAATAGGACGTCAAAAATGAACATAAGACGAGGCAATATAAAACAGAAAATGAAAAACGATAGCTTCTAATTATTTATTCAAGCTATAAAAACACTTTTTAGAAAAAAGAAACTTTAGATTTTTCAAAAAGTAAATACAGGTTTCACCACTATGAATTACGTGTCAACCAAGCAAGACAGAACCAAGGTTGAATGGTGGGAAACTGCGTCTAGTATTAGTTTATTTCTTCTATTTTATAAAGGGTTGTTTATGGCGTATTTAACTATGCATTCAGTTCTCTGTTGCATTTCGTATTGGGTCCATGTGAATACAACATGTTTTATTACACTTCTTACATTTTTACATTACAGATGGTGGCTAGGTTTCACCTTTTTATTTAGTCCACTACACTCTGAGTGCAAAATCTATTTTCGTATCATCTGGAGCGAGTTATGAGGCTAACCTTCTGATGAACGTGGCGTGTCATTGCAACGTCTATTTTGGTATCTCGTAGGATAGTCCCAGTACATACTGGGGTCGCCACAGATCAACTCCTCTTAAACAAAGGTTCCTTATTGACATTAAATTTTATTCAGACAATCTGATGTGAATCACATGAGTACTTATGAATGTAACACAATAGAAGAAATTAGTTTTCACTTTCTATTTTTGTTGTTCTTTTTCTTTAAACCAAACTTATGGGGAGCCCAGTATATATTGGGGTCACCACAGGTCAACTCCTCTTACAACCAAGGTTCCTTATTGACATTAAACTTGATTCCGACTATCTGGTGCGAATCACATGAGTACTAATGGATGTAACACAATAGAAAAAATTAGTTTTCATTTTCTAATTTGGTTGTTCTTTTTCTTTAAACCAAACTTGGGCGGGGCAGTATATATTGGGGTCACCACAGATCAACTCCTCTTAGAACAAATGTTCCTTATTAACATTAAATTCAATTCAGAGAATCTGGTATTTCTGGACATGAATCGCATAATAAATAATATTCTGCCCATAGAGAGGGACTTTGCTTTTGTGTTGCTTCAGGCTTGATGTCATCATAACATAATCTATTTCATAATGCCAGTGTTTAAAAACAAAATTTTACAAAACAATATTTATTATGAGATTTTTATCTCCAACATCAGGATCTTGATAATGCCTCGATGAAGGCGTTCAAAAACTTTTGAATATTTGTTTCACACACTAACCCCTGACCTACATTCATGCAGTTAACTTTAATTTAGCATTAATACACACGCAGGCGCACACACACACACACACACACACACACACACACACACACACACATATATATATATATATATATATATATATATATATATATATAACCTGACGTGCTTTACCGATTTAGCCACAGAGGAGCGTTTCGGTTAGCATGGTCGATTTTACTGTTTTTAAACTACAATTCTCCATCGTACGCATCGAGTAGATATGAATGTACGAGAGAAAATCATGAAAAAATTGTGGTTTAAAAACAGTAATCTCTCTCTCTCTCTCTCTCTCTCTCTCTCTCTCTCTCTCTCTCTCTCTCTCTCTCTCTCTCTAGTTTAAGAAAAACTAGGTAATCCGTATGGGTAAACCTAAGGAGGATAAAATCCAGAGAGCTCAATGTAAATCCAGAGCAAATCTTTTAAATAAAAACACACCACTTTAAGGTTCCATGTAATAAATTATTTCACCACAACCCTTTTAAAAGGACTGCGGATCATCAGATTTTACTTCAATAACAAAAAATGAAAAGAAAATTTACACATTTTTGACGGGCCGTATTAAACATATGTAAATTAACGAAGTGGGGAAGTGAGGGGGGGAGAGAGAGAAGACATGAGTCAATTAGCAGATATTGACACATTTAAACGTTTAACTTAACGGAAGTTGTATATTGATATCGAAGGAGTAGAGAAGAAAAAAAACAGAGAGTGGAAAAGAGAGAAGGAAGTTATGAGAGAAGGTGTCACTACTTTTCTTTGTAAAAAAAAGGGTTGAAACAGACGCTCTTATTTTGTTTTACTTTGAAAGTGTTATTTTGGGGATTCATAAAGATTATAATGTTTGATATAAATTTGAATGTCTCTAAACTGTCTACAAATAATTTAATTTGATGTTTGTTGGTGATTTAAATTTTTTTAAATTTTGGGGATTTTCTATGAAATAGTCGATTAGAAAAATATTCATAGAAAGTACATTAAAAGAATAAAATTTTATTTTAAAATATAAGTTTACTTCTTTTTTTTAATCTCTTTAAAAATTTTTATTATTGGTTATTAAGTTATCCATTTGAATTTATATATATATATATATATATATATATATATATATATATATATATATATATATATTAAGAATCTTTTATGTTTAGACGTTCTTTTATAGATACAAATATTAAGTAAATGCTTTGTTTTATAATAAACAGTATTAACAACATTTACCGGCCTGAATGTCCGAGAAATTTTCATAGAATATATGTGTCTGCCAACAGGAATCGAACCTGTATCCTATACGAAACCGCACATTCTCAAAAAAAAAAAAAAACATCTTTCGGTCGACAAACAATTATTTCGTCTTCAAGTTTTTGATTTTATAAGGAAAACATATGCCTGACGATGAATAAAGGATTATTCGAAAGTACTTGCATTTTAAAAAAATATAAACTGGAAACAACAGACAACAGTTTTATAAATGAGGATCACGTCACTCTATGGATTAACAGTATTTTAATGCATACATTATACACTACTAGCGATGGATGTCGCCAATAATACCATTAATATTACTGATTGATTCTATGTGTGATTATCTCTTTGTATATATATATATATATATATATATATAATGAATTAAGTCCGACAATTATTTAATATATTTTCTGTTTATACGTTATTTAGTCCACTACACTCTTTTACAAAATCAGGATGGTACTGGCAATGATAGTTGTTGTCTGGAAATGGTGCCCTATCAATATTTTTAGTTACGCTCTGTACACAGACTAAGACACAACTGAGAGATAAAAAATAGTTCATCCATCTAAGGGCAGATACTTCACTTTGATCACAGCCCGATGACAAAGAAGAGCAGAAAACTGTAATTTGAGTAGAAGTGTCAATGAATGTCGAATGTTTCCTTATAAGTAAACAGTTAATATTAGTATTGCCATAGCTAAACTTCTCTTTAATAGTGCTCGCTAAAATCACATTCTATAAAACCTATCACAACCAGTTTCTACAAATATTTTAGATACATGAGAATCTAATAAGAATTCAAATGAAAGGAGAGTGTACATAAAGAGGAGGAGTGGTGTGGGATTTTCCAAAAAGCTCGAAAAGAAGAAAAAAACGAAGCAAATGGAGGTGGAGGAAGAAAAAAAACGAGAAAATACTCAAAATTGTCCGAATGCAATTTAACTGCTTTTCTCGCACGAGCCTTGCAGGCTTTCAATCGGCACAATCTTCGTTCTTCGCTTCTACACTCTTTCTTCCATTTTTATTTCTTTTCTCTTCTTTTCTTCCTTTCTTCTTCCTGTGTCTGCTGGCACACCGTTGGATCTGAATGACTGACTCGATGACATTTGTACAGAACGATTTAGGAAGCACTGGAACTGTTCGCAACGTTACAAAATCCTTTTCTAAAGATGCATTCAAACCACGCGTCAGTATTGTTCCATAATGTTTGTTGCAAGTAGGGAAATGCATCGTAAATGATTTGGTTAAATCCTGAGATTATGCACGTTTGGGGATAAAGATGCACGTATTTGCACATGTGCATGTACACGTGCATACGCATGCATTCTGTGCACGTGCTTATATCGGTTAATTATCCGCAAACTTGTATGTAGATATAATCGACTGGACATATATTCATATGTATTCATAAGAATGGTCGTAAATAAACATTGTGCGTAGATGTCTCGTGTACCATCTTTATTTAAAACTATAGTTCTTATAAAATGCTGCGAATATTTTCACACACACACACACATATATATATATATATATATATATATATATATATATATATATATATATATATATATATATATATAAAAAATTATATATAAAATATATTCCCAGGAACTGGAATTATACAGGGTGTTTAAAAATTTGATATCCTTTGAGATGTAAATATCACAGAAAGTACATGATTAAGGCAAATGAAATTAAAAAGTATTAATGTTGAAGGTCATAAGATTTATTCTTCCAAATCTGAATGAGAAATTCAAAAGCCTGTGAATTATGTGAACACACAAAGCGCCTTTTCTCTTCTAGTAAATAGCATTTTTATACCTGTAAAGAAAAAGATTAAAGATTAAAGAACATAAAAATACAAATAAGAAAAACACAAAAACATAAAGACATAAAAACATAAAACAAACATTAAACATAAAGATGCTATTAAAATTTGAAGTCATTTGAAGGTGATCTAAGAAAGTTATTAGATTGCGAAATGATATAAAATTTTTTGAAACACCCTGTATATAAAATATATATGAAATATATATGAAATATATAACAATTATATATAAAATATATTTCCAGGAACCAATAAAACCGTCAAAATGACTAAGGGAATTCAGAGCAGCATGAATCCATCCAGCTCTTATCTTAAATAATAACATAAAAAAGACTGTTTGACCAACACAAGGGCTGACCAAAATTCATGTTAAAAAAAAAAAATGGAAACTACAGATAAAGTACATTTTCTCCATCAAGTCATTCATTTCTGTAGTACACTGCTACTAACAAGCATTTTTTTTTTTACGCGTTGTACAATTTCTTGATATGACTTGTAATGCTACGCTTTTCTTTAGCAAATGTTAATTCGCCACATATGGAGCAGAATCTGTTTGGATCATTTTTGCACTGTCTTGACGCCATTTTCGAAACCTATAGAAAAAGTATAAAATATATTAAATACAGGTTTTAAGGCATTATTATATGACTCGGACTATTGTCCTCATCTTTGTCGCTATATTTATCACAATGTTTCGGCCGTTGTACGCTCCGGTTGGAATGTCGAACTGAAGCCTTTATTTCGCTCATTGGGGTAGACTGTTCTAGTTCCACGTTTGATGGATGTCAGCTATCAATTATCTCCTGTTAATTTTCCCTCTGAAAGTTCTCCACTGCCTTAACCGGGTATTGAACACATACTCTTTGGGTCTTGTCACTGGATCTAACCAACGCCTTTATCCACTGTGTCATGTGCCCTTGAGCTTTTAAGGCATAACGTATTAAGTGACAAACACGGTTAAATATAAGCACATAATAACATATACAAAATATGGAAGGGCAATGTTGTAAGAAATTTATTTTTAACATTTTTGCCGAGATTCTTGAAAGTGACAATTTTGCAAAAACTATACCTAATTCAACAAAAAGAAAGCCAGAAATGGATTTTTCATGCCATTGTGAATATAAAAATGATCACATATGTTCTGTACTTTTTTAAGTGCTGAACAGTGTAATGTATGTTATACCGTTAACCAAATCAAACAAACCAGATTTCACAAAAAATACATGTCAACAGCAAACGCACGGTGTGCACCGGTCCAAGTCATGACGGTAACTGAATGTATCTGAAAGTAAATGGTAAGATACTAGCTAGAGGATTATACTATTGCCACCGAGCTAGGTTTGCTTGCACCAAACAGGTCATAGTTTAAAATGTGGGAGATATTTCTGCCTCACCCTGTATTATGCATATGGTGGAAGTAAACCTTACATCATATTAAATTTCTTCTGTATTCAAACGAATTCACTGCTTCTTATGAACACGGATTTTGAATGTTACATAGAAATTATTTTTTTAACACTTGATTAAGTTGCAAGTTATTGTACTGACCGCGTAACATTTTTAGAAAGACGAATTCATTATTTCACGTTCATAGTGTTCGGCTATCTTTTTCTTAATTCAATGAAAATGTTAAGAATACAATTTTTTTCGAGAGCAGACGAATACGAAAACAAATTATATTTTCAAATATTGCATTGTGTATCCAAGATCTTTTAATATAATATTATTGTCTGCCTGAAGATAGATTTAATACATATATATATATATATATATATATATATATATATATATATATATATATATATATATATATATTCCGATATATTATTCTCATATATATATATATGTATTGTGTGATAAACTAAAGTGGAATCATATTGCAGATAGATAAAGAAATGAACAGTAAAATATTAATTCCAACTTTATGTTTATTTATTGAAGAAAAATATATATGCAAATGCATTTGTATGACTATGAAAATTACCTATAAAATATATGGACATAATTAGGCATTAATGAAGGCTTTTAAAACAGATACTAAAAATATTAATGCGCAAATATTATGTACATATATTTACATATACAGAGTGGCCATTGAAAGACTGAATGATATAAAACGAAAATCACTTTTACAAACACGTGAGTATCTTGGAGTGGTAAAATTTGAACCATTTGAATCTTGTATGGAGACATTTTTAAATCCAGTATCTATCTATATTTCTGACATGAGGTATTATGTACACAATTTACATTATTCGGACTATTGTCCTCATGTTTTTCGCCATATTTATTACAACGTTTCGGCCGTTGTACTCTCCGGCCTTCTTCAGATGGTTGGAATGTCGAACTGAACCCTTTATTTTTCCACGTGCTATGTTTAATGGATGCCAGTTGCCAGTTATCTCCTGTTAATTTTCCCTCTGAAAGTTCTCCACTGCTGGTATTGAACTCACACTCTTTGGATCCTGTCACTGGATCTAACTAACGCCTTTATCCACAATAGTCCGAATAATATAAATAATGTACATTTTTAAATCCAGTTTCGGAATCTTCTGAAGCGATGTTTTTGGCGATACTTAGTTGTGCAAAGCGACGGCCGGTAGAAGCTAGTGGATTTCCAAGGACACTCTGCTGTAGATCTCCCACGGCTGCATCAGTGCGCACAGTCCACTTAGGATCTCTTCCCGGAAGATCAGCGACTGATCCAGTACTTTCAATTGGGAAAATTAGATTAACTAAATAATCAATAAGAAATAACGAGTAAAAGTTAATAAAGAACATTTATAATAAAATGAAAGTGAATTGAATACGAAACACGAAGCTAGTAGTGGAAAGAGGTCGACAAAGTGAGAAGATATATGATGATAATGGAGATCTGAATTGCTTAAAAGGCAAAGTATCTTTCTACAGCCACCAGGAAAACAGTACAAAAAGTTGAACAAAACGGAGAAAACTGTCAGGCAAAGTAAAAGAAATGATTAAATACTGAGAAATCTTAACTGATTATTGACTTTAACAATAAACTTCAATACTTTATAATCAAGAGACGCGTACTAAGTAAGAAAGTATATACAGTGTATCACAAAAGTGAGTACACCCCTCACATTTCTTCAAATATTTAAGTATATCTCTTCATGGGACAGCACTGAAAAAATTACCTTTTGACACAATGAAAAGTAGTCTGTCTGCGGCATATATAACAGAGTTAATTTCTTTTCCCCTCAAAATAACTCAAAATATAGCCATTAGGAAAATGTGAGGGGTGTACTCACTTTTGTGATACACTGTATATATATATATATATATATATATATATATATATATATAAACTAAACCGTTTTTGTTATGATTAAAAAGAAATAGATTCTATCTAGAGCTACAAAGAACGGCTGAAAGACTTAACAGATAGCGAAAATTTGGTGAGGAGATTGTTAATAAAATTCTAAAACGTTAATCAAAACATAATTTTGAAAAGTAAACATCCAAAGCATCTCTGAAATATAAAAGAACCTTTTTCTTTGTTCACTGTTGCATTATCGTGCTCACCAAATCTGAAAATACGTCTTTTTTTTATTGGCATCGAAAATTTTCGGTTGTTGTGTTTTGAATGTCTGAAGTTACTTTCCAAGTCTCTCGAATTCGGGGGTAACCAGATTATGTCTTCTGTGGGAGATATATCCTACCCTGGAACTAAGTAACTTCTGGTTACGAACTGCAAAAAGAACATGAACAAAATATATACAGGGTGGCCACTGAAAGACCAAATGATATAAAACAAAAATAATTTATACAATCTTGTATTATTTTATTTGGATGGAAACATTTTAAAATCCAGTTTCTTATGAAGCAATGTTCTGACGATGCCTAATAAAGCAAAGCGACGACGGGTACAAGCTGATGGATCCGCAAGGACACTCTACTGTACAGCTTCCATTGCTGCGTGAATTGCGAACAGTGAGCTTATGACCCTTTCCCAGAAGATCGCCGACTGATCCAGTTCTTTCAAGTCGGGTGATTAGGTATTGAATGATGTTATTGCTAAGATTGCTAATACCCTAACATTAAAATGTTACATTATTTACAGGCGTTGGTTAGATCCAGTGACAGGATCCAAAGAGTGTGAGTTCAATACCCGGTTAAGGCAGTGGAGAACTTTCAGAGCGAAATTAGCAGGAGATAACTGACATCCATCAAACATGGCACGTGGAACTAGAACAGTCTATCCCAGTGAGCGAAATAAAGGGTTCTGTTCGACATTCCAACCACCTGAAGAAGGTCGGAGCGTACAACGGCCGAAACGTCGTGATAGATATGGCGAAAAAGATGAGGTCAATAGTCCGAATAATGTAGATAATGTACATAATACCTCATCTCAGAAATATAGACAGACATTAAAATGTTACTGGTAATTTTATCTGAGTTTGAATAATTGATCTTTCGTGCGAATAGAAAAACTCAATGAGTGTTACCCCTTGTTGGACATCATCCGCATGCATTTTAATCTCCAAGCGAGGCCCTATAACCAACAATTTTTTTAAAAAAATTGAAAACAAACAAGTTATTTTCAAAGCCTTCAGTGGCCATCCTATATATGTTAGTTCAAAACAGCATATATACGTATGCATATATATATATATATATATATATATATATATATATATATATATATATATATATATATTGATCGACGCTGGCTTTTAACCCGCCCATATCGGAGAACCATTTACGACGTATGAGGGTCAGGCCACTCAGTTCCTAGTTGTAAAATGAATATGATTTGATTATAGTGGTGAAGGTTTTGTGCAGAACCATCCACACCTTTTGAAGGGCCTATTACAGAAAACTGGTGCACCGTGTTCTCAGGGGAGAAGAAGATAATTCATACTTTTCTCAAGGGTAATAGCACGTAAGTGAATTCGAACTCGGCTCACAATCCGAGCCGCTATCCATTGCCACACCGTTCCTCCTCCTTCTCTCTCTCTCTCTCTCTCTCTCTCTCTCTCTCTCTGCATATATATATATATATATATATATATATATATATATATATATATATAAGGATATTACACCGAAAATAAGTTAAAATCGCAGTAGTGTTTCTATGCGTATAAACACATCTTATCAGGCAATTGTAAATTACTCGCAAGTCAACGATTTTTTTAGATTTAAAAGCAAAACACAACCACTTTTTACGAAAAAGAAAGAAAAGTAATGTGGGGTATAAGGTTTGAGGAGTTTACTCTGATGAACCAATCAAATATAACCTACGCTAAATTTAAGCTAAGCGTAGTAGCCAAAATTTTCAAAATATTTTTTATAAATGGGTCACGACCCGTAGATTGGCAGCTAACGCCAGCACAGCGATTATATGCTTTTTGAGTTTCCTACATAATTCTTTAAGAAACCAGTAAATGATTTAAACTTATAGAATTACTTGGTAAATTAATATACAACTGTTGATTAAAGATTATTCATATAAGATGTTAATAACAATAACTAATCAATGTAAATTGTCATTAATACCAACCAAATACCAATACATCCGTACAAGATATTTCTAATACTACCATGAGATTAATAAAAAAATTAAATTAAATCCAAATTAATCTTATAAATAGAAAGATAAGCCACATATGGTGCAACACATTTCAACTAAAATCTAAGAAAAAACTACAGAAGAAAAATCTAAGAAAAAACTACAGAAGAACTCAAGATTGATCGCTGAATTTAAGTATTGCATTCATATTTAAGCTTACCTTTTAAAATTTCAGCGATAATTCTTCTGTCGCCACTTCATTTAAAGACAGTTTGATGTACGTAGGTCTTTAATTTCCATACATACAATTAGTTTTATTTCATGGGCCACTTTCGCTGAATTTTGCAATTAATTTCGATTATTCCCCAAATTTATTTCCAATTTATCCAAATTGTTATCGTACAGAAAAAGTGGTCGTAAAAAAATCATGTGAAAAATCGCTGAAAACAATGGCAGTAATGAAAACTTAAGAATCCAAAATTTCAGGATTTCGGGTCCGGATTCGGCCCGGGATGTTTTTTAATTTGCTCACAAAGTCGGCGTGATTCCAAAATGATATGATATGTTAGGCTACGGCCTCTAGGAGTAAACTTGAAAACACGGACAATTTTATTTTGAAACACTGTAATTTGAGAAACGTAACTTTTTCATTTGAACATAAGCTATTGAAAGTTAGAACGTTGTGTCCTTTTAACTGTTTTTATCAATGAAAGCCAAGATGGTGGAATCCGAAAACAATTACAGTAATAAAAACTTGGAAATCCAAAATTTCAGGATTGCGAGTATAGGTCCAACTCGCAATGTTTTTAATTTGCTCACGGCATTGGCCATATTCTAAAATATGTTTGGTTACGCCCTCTAGAAGTAAAGTTGAAAACACGGACAATTTTAATTTGAAACACTGTAACTTAAAAACAGTAACTTTTTCATTTTAACATGAGCTATTGAAAGCTAGAGAGTTGTGTCCCTTTAATTGCTTTTATCAGTAGAAGCCAAGATAGCGTAATCCGAAAACAGTTACAATAATGGAAACTTGGGAATACAAAATTTGAGGATTGCGAGCCCGCATCTGTACGGGAATGTTTTTAATTTGCACACGGCATTGGCCTTATTATAAAGGGTATGATATGTTGAGCTACGGCCTCTAGAAGTAAAGTTGAAAAAGTGTGACACAGTGACACACTGACATGTGCATTTATTATATAGAAAATTAATTCTGCTGTCTGCGTTGGACATGCATTTGCTTAATATCATATTGTTATAATAGGATATAAATATATCGATGTTACTGTAGCTATAGCTGATCTTAACATTATTATATGTACTATATGTATTATATGTACTAGAATTTAAAACATGAATGGATTAATAAAGAAAAGTAATTCAATAATTTCGAATTGTAGTCACGCTGATGCATGAAATAGAACTGTCGATGTCTGAACGTCCGATGTTATCAAACGCCTATTTGTCAGCTTGGTAATTTCATGCTATTATCGGCATGAGTCGCTTCGAGCGCTGAGCTCTGTTTGAAATTACCTGCAAATCATATCATGCGTTTACCCAAGCTAGGACGAAGTCAGAAAATCATACGATTCCTTGCGGGTTTGGCATCGTTCAAAACGGCTGGTCATTTGCGAGTATGCCCGTCTGTTAGTGTGGACACCTAAATCCCATTTGCAAAAGGTTATGCTGATCAAACCTTCCGAACAGAAAGTGCATGAACTGTGACGATAAGCGGTTGAGCAAGACCAAACGATGGCATGTGACTTCGTAGAAGCATAGCCAACATCGCCTTTCGTATTGCTCTACCTACCCAATTTCAATCACAAAGCTTGGGTCAACCTGTGGCATCGTTTCGAAGGAGTATTCTTGAGAATCCTTGTCGCTGGATTATGGTAGATAATCTTTAGAGAGTGATATTAATGCTGAATATATCTCCATCACTATAATCTTTCTAAGTTACGGCTACTTTTTTGCATATAAGTCAGTGGATGTCATGGCGATTGCGTTGAGCATGAAACAGACTGTCGCCTCTGGGTGTTGACTTCAATGACCACTTTTATATTTACATACGCTATGTCCCTGATATTGAACACTTTAACCCATAAATATACCTTAAAACTATATTTTATGATTCATATATATATATAGATAGATAGATAGATAGATAGATAGATAGATGAACCTAGTGAACCGGACAAACCTACCCAGGTTTCACCTAAGCGGATCGTCAGGGAAAGCTGGCTTTTCAGTTGCTTACTCGTGTCGGTTTTTTTTTTTTTGGGGGGGGCTTCAAACCTGTACCTGTGCGATTCTTTTCTACAGACTTTCATGTTTCTAGCTCTTTCTTTTTTTTTAAAACCTTTTTTTTCCTTCGAGATTGATTTGTTTATTGGCAAATCAAAATTCGAAGTTTTTCAAAACAGTATAGTTATATATATATATATATATATATATATTATATGTATCTCGTGCAAGATATAATAAACAAAAGTAACCCGAGCGTTGGTTTTCAATAATAGGTTTATAATCGGAGGTAGGTGTATCAAGTACAGAGACAGAGTCGGGAGTATGCTAGCCTCCATAGGTGTTAACAAACGAAGACCTTTTTCACTCTCCGCTGTGGTCGTACTTAATCGGCAACCAGTCCGTCCATTATCGTGAATGGGGAAGTTGGGTTATATCAATATATATATATATATATATATAGAGAGAGAGAGAGAGAGAGAGAGATAGATAGATAGATAGATAGATAGATAGATAGATAGATAGATAGATAGATAGATAGATATACGGCGGGAAGGCAATAATTCACTATACAGTTATTTACAATAACAATTAAAACAAAGTAGTTAATCAACGGTCCAGAAATCTATTGTTAAAATTGGTTCTGGTTAATTCTGTTTAATAACAATAATATGCAATGGTAAACAATAGTAAATTAATTACGGATACTGTTCGAACTACAGGCAACCTGCTTCAATGCTTTGCTTTTTTATTATAAGTAACTGTATAGGGACTTTATTGCTACCCTATATATATATATCTATGGTTAATTTGCAGTGTTACACCCGCACTCAGTTTGCATTAAAAATTTCCAGAATACCTACAATTACGTGTAATTGTACATGGTCCATTCGAATCCTGTTTGATAAATTTGATAAAATCTACTGTTTTGGAGGTATCGACAGTGAAAGTTCGGATTCATTCGCGTCGCAGGCAGCCATTACTGGCGTTGTTTGTATACATTCGCTATCAGTGTAGGTATCATTGCGCGAATTGAGCGTGTGTACGTAAATAGTTCCCATGCGCAGTAATTGAGACAAATTTAGACAGGAAAGATCAGTTCCGAGCTTGGCTTTCCATAGTCTTCCGCGTTTAGCTTTCCGCAGTGAATGTATGCAAACAACGCGAGTAATGGCTGCCGCCAACGGCGCGATTGAATCCCAAATTTCAATGTCGATAAATCCAAAACGGTAGATTTGATAAAATATACCGTTTTGGTATATATATATATGGCTTGATACATTTGATAAAATATACTATTTTGGATTTATCGACATTGAAATTTGGGATTCAGTCGCGTCGTTTGTGGCATCCATTACTCGTAAGAATAAGGAATTGAAATGGTACATCTAACCCACTCATATCTTATCTTCTCTCCCACCTCACTTCGTTAATTTTACATATACTTGATGCGGTCCGTCAAAAATGTGTGAATTTCTTTTCATTTTTCATTTCAACCTTTGGAAGTAAAGTCTGATGATCCAGAGCCCTGTTAAAGGGGTTGTGGTGAAATAACTTACTACATGGAACCTTAAAGTCGTCTGTTTTTTATTCAAACATATCTGCTCTGAATTTACATTGAGCTCTCCAGATATCATCCTCCTTGGGTCTAACCATGCGGTTTACCCAGTTTTGCATATATATATATATATATATATATATATCCACTTTTCCAACGAGTTAATTCCATGCAATACAGTAAAGCCACAGAGACGCAAGGTTTTACTAAAAATGAAAGTGTTAGAAACAGGAACATTGCTAAGGAGAGAGAATGGAGGAAGAGTAACCATAGAGCGGATGATAGCGATTGACATTGCATTTTAATTTTGGCTGGAAAGCATGGGACCGGAAGGGGGTTCCACAATTATCTATAAAACAAAAAACAATGTCGTTAGTAACTAGAATTGAGAAAGGCTATTGTATATCCATTGGTTTTGTTTCGTTTTATTTGTTTTACGGCATATCAACCCCAATCGGTTATTTAATGCCGACAAGATTTTTATTGCTGATAATATTTTTTCCAAGATGTATTGCTGGTAATATTTTTTTTTCCAAAATGTATTGCTGGTAATATTTTTTTTCTTCAAAAATGTATAGCTACATTTTTTTTTTTCAAAAATGTATTGCTGGTAATCTTTTTTTTCTTTTTTTTTTTTTTCCAAAAATGTATTACTGGTAATTTTTTTTTTTAATGTATTGCTGGTAATATTCTTTTTTAAATATATTGCTGCTAAAAATTTTTTTCCTTCAAAAATGTATTGCTGCTAATATTTTTTCCTTCAAAAATATCTTGCTGGTAATTTTTTTCCTTCAAAAATTCATTGCTGGTAATATTTTTGCAAAAATGTATTGCTGATATTAAAACCTATTTTTAAACTTTCCGTGTTTTGACCCCAGTTTGGTGGTTAACTATTTGCCCATAGATGGGACCCTAACAAGTACTACCACCCCGGGTCGAGGTGGACCTGGGAACACCAGCATTTAAGAGGCGGTTCCACGCTTCTCAAAACCTCCTGATCAGATGCCTTCCTGTCGGATGTAGTTACTTACCCAGGACGGTATATTCATTGGGTCAATTGAGAGATTACGTATGAAATATATATAATGGCTTGAATATTGCGCTGAAGCATGAAGCACTGTTGCTACTCGGTGTTGTCCACAGTATTAAATAACATTAACCGGCCTGAATGTTCGAGAAATTTTCATAGAAAATATTCGTCCTTTGACAGGATTCGAACCTGCATCCTATACGGAACCGTCATTTACGCTGACGTACCTTACCGATCGGCCACAAAGAAGCGTTCGGTAGACAAGGTCGAATCTACTGCTACCGAACGCTTCTTTGTGGCCGATCAGTAAGGCACGTCAGCGTAAATGACGGTTCCGTATAGGATGCAGGTTCGAATCTGTCAAAGAACGAATATTTTCTATGAAAATTTCTCGGACATTCAGGCCAATAAATGTTATTTAATACTGTTTATTATAAACAGAGCATTTACTTAAATACTTGTATCTATAAAAAGAACGTTAAACATAAAAATGTCTTTAATAAATAAATTGTCGGACGTTATCATATATATATATGTGTGTGTGTTTGTTTACATTCACTTACGTGCTAATACCCTTGGGAAAGGTGTGAATCCTCTTCTTCTCCCTCCAGCTATGGGTAAATAGCAGAACAGACTGGGTGGCCTTGGGTGGCAACTGGTCTAGGAGAAGGACAAAACCTGCGGAGGGTCATTTGGGGACCTTGTGGCACGTAGTGCACCAGGTCTCTGAATTCGGCCCTTCAAAAGGTGTGGATGGTCCTGCACGAAACCTTCACCACTCTAATCAAATCTCATGTGCTATACATGCGGGTTTTGGGGACCGCTTGTGAATTCCAAATTCCCATGAAACTCCAATATTAGAGCTGGCTCAACCCACCCCAGGTGAATGCCGTTACAAGACAAGACAAGAGTGTGTGTGCGTGTGTGTGTTTAACCCCCCCTTCTCTCTCTCTCTCTCTCTCTCTCTCTCTCTCTGTATATATATATATATATATATATATATATATATATATATATATATATATATATATATATATATGTTCATATGGCGGGAGGAAGAGTCGTCTCAAACTAATCTGTTCACTTTTTGAATGCTATCATCTTTCTCTTGGCAATAGAATCCACTGGGATTTACCGACAATGCAACTTTTATTTAAAGATCTTCAATCTAATCTGGAGTATTTTGTACAGCGCCTCGCATTGGATTTATTGTTTGATATAAAAGCAAGAATTCGGTTTTCAGTTCATTAAGACAATAGTTTGTTTTGGGATGTCTACAGTCTTTGTAATGATTTCCAATTGCCAACCAACTTTAGGTGGAAATAATTTCTTCTGCATAAAACCCAACTTTTCTGGAATTATCCAGACAAGCGTATATTAAAATAATTTCTGATTTCTGTCTATTCATCAGATTCTGGTTTTCTTCATAAATGTCCTGGCTAGAATATACATAATGATATCTCCACAAAAACGCGATAGCTAACGTTTAAAATGAATTTTAAATGATGAAAAATCTTTCTTGAAGCTTTTATTTGAGTTTTAATTTGAAGCGGAAGGATTAAATATATTTTCAATAAACAAAATATTATGCCGTATTTGAAAACTAATTTAAATCGATTGGAAAGATTTTTTTTTTAATTTCTAAAAACATTTTATTTAGCGCTATTTTTAGCAAAGTGTCACAAAGATGAAAATATCTTTATTAAAATTCTTCCAAAAATGAAATATACTTTTCTGAAAATTTACTTCAAGAATATTAGTTGATGTAAAGTATAATTAATCTGATTTGAAATAACTACTATTTTGTTTTAGTTTAAAATATCCCAGAAATACATTTTTCAAAACGTCGGTAGATTGTTGACAGATGCAATGTGATAGGTCCTGATCTGGCATCTCGTCTACAATCACGCTCTCACAAACATGTTGTGGCTTCCCTCTGTCTTTTCTACAAATATTTTGATGGTAACTGCTCAGACGAGCTACTTTCACTGGTACCCCAACTGCATAAATTTAAGCGTGCTACAAGGTTGGCATCTCGACCCCCCCTTTCACTGACGAAACGATTAAATTTAGCCGTCTCTTCTACTCCAACAACTTTTTGTCTCTCACTTCCCGACAGTGGAACTCCCTTCCTCTTACTTGCTTCTCTGATGGCTATAATCTTCAAATATTCAAATGCAATGTCAGTCGACATCTTCTCGTGTCTTGATCCTGATCCCCGTCCTTCTCTTTATCCTTTCCTCAAACACCCCCCTCTTTACTGTTGCGTGTTAGTGGCACTCTTGCCTTGCTTGGGATGAAATGCTTAAAAAAAATGCTTTTTAACCATATCTGTCACAGGTCGATGACGGATAGATTTTTATCTACTGTTTTTCTGTGGTGGGGTGCTTAACCTTAAAAAAATAATTGAGGAATATAACGTGAACGCCTTTTAAGCACTCGATAATCTTTAAAATTTAAGAAAATATTCTCCGTAATCGAATTAGTTTTACCGAATTTTAGAGAATTTCAGCTCTAAATTTACGATAGGTGCGACTCTTATTTTTTGATCATGTAATGTATGGACGACCTTATATGGAAAATATGTAAAAACAATTCAAAACTTTTTAGAATATTCGGAGGTGTCAGATTGTAATATGCTTTACGATGTATGGTTAGTAAATATAGTTTTACATAATAACAATATTCCCGAAGGGTTACACCATTTAAACTGAATTTTTAAATATTTTGAAAAATATTACAAATTATTCTAATTAAAATTTTTATCAAAAATGTAAACAAATCTCGTAAAAATTCATTTTTCATGATTTTTTTTCTTAAGACAATATTGTCTTTAATATATTTTAATCATACGAACAATTAAAAGTTTCTCTTATTAAATAATCTTAGTTTTATTTCTTTTTTTTACTTTTCGATTCATAACAGATATTCGGTAAAAAAAATCAATCATTTAAATTCCCGAAATAATTCTATTTTTAACTAATATAGTCACTAAAAGTTATCACGTTGAATTTCTCAATAAACGTCTATATCTCTGAGATGAGGCATTATGATTACTTACCTTATTTACATTATTCAGACTCTTATTCTCATTATTGTCATATTCGCAACGTTTCGACCGTTGAATGCTCCGGCCTTCTTCTGGTGATTTGAATTTGTAACCGAACTCTTTATTTCGTCCGCAAAGGGTAGATTGTTCTAGATCCCCGTGCCATGTCTCATCCGGATGTCTCAGTTATTTCCTTTTAACTCAACTCTTCAAGTTTTGTTTCACCACTGCTGTGGCCTAGTATCGAACTCACAACTCCTTGGGTCTAGTCACTGGATCTAACCAACGTCTTTATCCACTCGGCCACTTTTATCCACTGTGTACGAAATAAAGAGCTCGGTTCGAAATTCCAATCACGATCGAAAATTGCGATTATAACAATCACCTGAAGAAGGCTGGAGTGTACAACGGTCGAAACGTTGTGAATATGGCAATGAAGATGAGGATAACAGTCTGAATAATGTAAATAATGTAAGTAAATTTCTCATGTTTTCATAAACTTAAGTAAAGGTATGAAACACATGTAAAAAATATTTTTACTATGATTTTCTAATTTAATACATTTCTAAAATAATTTATGTCTAAATAAGATTTCATTAAAATCCGGCAATTATTTGATTTTTGCAAGAATTTCAAACGTAGTGTGTCTGTTACCGCGGAAAAGAGGCGAAAATTTGTTAAAGAACAATATAGTAGGAGAAAAGAAAAGCAAGAATAAAATATTTAGGTCCTTCCTCTTAACGATAACATAGACATTTTAACGATAACACGATGTTTTCATTACGATTGGCGTACGTTTTCCTCAAGATATACTGATTTTTTTTAGCGATTTCGAGAGGGTACCTTGTACAGTGGCAAGCAGAAGAAAAAACAATACGGGAAAAGAATTGCTTCATTTTTAGCGAAATCTTTTAAATATTCGACAATATTCTTTCAGGTGTAGTGTCTGTCGTCATTGAGACGTGTAATAAAACTTCACATGGTCACAGAACACTGGGAGACAGAGACCTGAAAATAGGTCATGCAAAAGTTATGAGCAGTCGAGGAAACGGAGAAATAACTTTCATAAGAAATGGCTAGATTGGCATCTAGGTCCCACACGTCTTCTGTTTAAATAGCAAAAATTCAACCGCCATTTCTACTCCAACAGTTTATTTTATCCCACTTCCCGCCTGTGAAACTCCTTCTCGTTTAATTACTTTCCTGATTACAATCTTCAAAATCCTTTTTTCAATCCTCCCTATCCTCAGTCTTTTCTCTCACTTTCACTCCCTGTAATCCCCTGCGTACTAGTGGCATTCTCGCCTTGCCTGGGGTGAAATGATTAACAAAATTTAAATGCAACGTCAATCGCCATCTTCTATCTTCTTGAATCCCGTTCATTTTTCTCCTTTCCTCAATCCTCCCTATATGAAATCTTTTCTCTTACTTTCACCCCCTGTAAACCCCTGCGTAGTAGTGGCATTCCCGCCTTGTCTGGAATAAAATGATTAACAAAATTTAAATGCAACGTCAATCGCCTTCTTTTATCTTCTTGAATCGCGTTCATCTTTTGTCCTTTCCTTAGTCCTCCCTATACTCAGTCTTTTCTCTCACTTTCACTCCCTGTAACCCCCTGCGTACTAGTGGCATTCCCGCCTTGCCTGGGGTGAAATGATTAACAAAATTTAAATGCAACGTCAATCGCCATCTTTTATCTTCTTGAATTCCGTTCATCTTTTGACTTTTCCTCAATCCTCCCTATACTCAGTCTTTTCTCTCACTTTCACTCCCTATAACCTCCCGCGTATTAGTGGCATTCCCGCTTTGCCTGGAACGAAATTATTAACAAAATTTAAATGCAATGTCAATCGCCATCTTCTATCTTCTTGAATCCCGTTCATCTTTTGTCCTTTCCTCAATCCTCCCTATATGAAGTCTTTTCTCTCAATTTCATTCCCTGAACCCCCCTTGTGTGCTAGTGGCATCGAGCCTGGTCTGGGGTGAAATGATTAACAAAATTTAAATGCAAGGTTCAATTGAGATTTTTTGTTGTCGACTATTCAGGTGTATTTGGTAGTCTGGAACAAAGCTGTACTCAAAGTAGGTTTTTTTTTTCGGCACAATCCTTGCGGAGTTTGACAATGCAGATCTTGAACAAACTGGCAATACATCTCTCTCGCAAACAGCGCTTCGAGCTGTCTGGTTCCTTCTTCTCCTAATGCCGTGTATTGTCTTCTCGCTTCGTTCTTCTATATTTATGGACCATCGCACAAACACAGCGCGCGGCATGAAGTAATTACAAAATTGACAGCATGACCAAATTTGAGGAGTTCCCTCCCCCGAAGAGTGTTGGTGGTAGAATATCAATCCGTCCAAATCCTACCTTCACCGCTCAAGGGGTGCAGGCAATTCCCCCGCCTTCCTTGAAATTCCACCTGTTTCTGAGGCTAGGTGTGATCTTAGCTCTAGTTGCTAAATTCAATTATCATCCAAATTTTCCATCAGAGGGGAATTCTTATCACGTCCTTGTGTAGTCGGCTGCATCTGGGATTCGTGACCTGTCGTTTCTCCACACCGGTTTTTGATCAACACGTGACAAAAAGAGAGAATCCCTCTTAATAAATTTTATCGCGTCTTAGGCAACGAAGGAAAATATAACTACAATGGCATTCCTGTTTTCCAAGTCCTATCAACTGACCGAATTTTGGCAAGAGATTCGTTCCTAGCATTCGTGGATACTTGAAGTCGTTAAAATGAAATCTATTCTACCGCGCTGGTCAAGTGGGCAGTTAAGAAAAATACCATCACTTAAAATTAAGTTGACCATGTACAGATTGCTTCTACGTTCGTCGTCATCAACACCCGGACACCGAGGGGGGACGGAAAAGGGGAAAAAAACATCTTCTTCCCTATTTTCCTTTTTCTTGTTATTAGTATATTTTCAGTCTTTCTTGTTTTCCAGTTTATTTTGAAAGCCTTTTTTTCCCAATTTACCTCCCCGTAAATCGATCACGTGAATACGACTTGCATTAATCCTGAATGACCACAGTTACTAATTCCGATTTCTCACACGTTCAGCTTAAAAAAATGGTGTATGTCAAAAGGATTCATCATACTGACATATTCCACCTTCTGCTATATACTGTGGCTTCCCTCTGTCTTTTCTACAATTATTTACACAGCAACTGCTCTGACGAGCTATTTTCACTGGTGTTCAGACTGCATGAATTTAAACGTGGTACTAGATTAACATCTCGGCCCACCCTTTCACTGTCGAATGTGGCCGTCTCTTGTACTCAAAAAGCTTCTTCTTGCAGCCAGTTCTACTTGCTTCCTTGATAGCTATAATGTTCAAATATTCAAATGTAATGTCAATCGACATCTTCTGATGCCTTGATCCTGATCTCCGTCCTTCTCTTTATCCGTTCCTCAAACAATCATCTTTAATCTTTCTTTAAATATCTATAACCCTTACGGGCTAGTGGCACTCTCGCTTTGCTTGCTAGTGAAATGCTTAAAAAATATAACAAATGGGATTTTAGCCAAGTCATATATTTTTCACTGATCAGTGTTCTATTGATCGTTATCAACATTTTGGTGACAATCTTTTAGATTTGACACCAAACTATTAACTCCAACCGATTTTTACTCTTTCTGATGTATATTTTGGATTGTTTCTTCTACAATGTGGTCTTCGGACACACTCTCTTGCATTAGAATCCAGTCTTCTTTAGCTTTATTCCTTACTAGCAGGAGAGCCCGGCATTGCCCGGGGATGTAACAGTAAGAGATAGATCAAGTATCGACCATCGTAAAGACTGAAAAATAAAATTGACAAAGATTATTGTTTAAGGACACGCATGTCTTAATTAGTTTTTTTTTTTTTTGGGGGGGGGGGGGTTACGAATTGGTCAAACCCAAACTCAAACAAAAATATTGTTTTCAATCGTTATGAGTCTACCGATTGAATAGAATTTTATTATAAACAATTGTCTTGTAAATGGAATTTTTAAAGCATTCTGAATGTAACAATAAAGAAAAAAGTGTGCAAGACAATAAGAAACACTACCTGCCCCCAAAAAGTGAAGTTTTGTTGAAATCGGTTGAAAAATGTAGGAAATCCGATCCCATATATAAACGAACACACACACACACACACACATACACACAAACCTGGGTTTTATTATAAGTATAACTCGATATGAGTTGCCCCTTTCATTTTGGCGACAGAATCGTGTTTTATTGAGTTTTCGAATTGATTTTGTGCAAAAACAATTGTGTTTTTCCAAATTTTGGCACTGTCAGAACCACCGCAAGGTAATTTTACTCAGTCCTGTGAAGTTTTGTTGAAATTGGTTGAAAAATGTAGGAAATCCGATGCAATATATAAATGTACAGACACACACACACACACACAATCTGCGTTTTATAATAAGTAAGATTGATTACTTTAACCATTTTTCATTATCGGAGAGTAATTTTTTGAGAATGTTTTCGCCTTATTCAGTGTTTTTTTTCTGCAATCTGCTTTATTTAGATGACATTTACATATCGAATCCTTATTATATAGACTAAATCTTCACTAAATTCATTTACCATTTGGATAGAACGATCTTACAACATTTCAATATCTTCATCAATGAGAAACTTCTTTATCACATGCGGTGTATGTTAAAACGATCCATCATGTTGAGATATTTCACCTTTGGCTATATCTGATAATATTTGGGTTTATTAACCAAGTAATATATTTAATAATTCACTGCTCATGTTATACGGGTTCAAATTCGTCTACACTACCACAAAAGCTCAATGACTGTATTGAATCCTGCTGAAAGTTGGTTCACTGTGTCATACTGGACAATTTTTCGCTCCAGAATTTTTTACATATCTACAAGTCTAAACTTCGTCCAAGCTTAAAATATTGCTGCCACATAATGGTCTGTTCCTCCGACTACAGTAGAGATTCTTGATAAAATTCAAAGAATCACCAATGTTATTGGTCATGATCTGACAACTCGGCTTCAGTCACTTACCCACCGTCGTGACATTTCCACCCTGTGCCGTTTCTGTAAATACCTTCATGGTAATTGTTTGGATGAGCCCACCGCTATGGTGGATGTGGGACGCCTTTCCTTCCAGGTGTGAATTTCGTATTTGTTGTTGTGTCTGAGTGAGTGTGTGTTTGAGGAAGTTCTTGGGATGAATGAACGCATTGATTTCATCCAGTTAACTGATGTTTCTGGCACATTTAAGGATTGTGAGGGTTTTATTACTAACATTGTTTTGTTTAGTTCCTTGTAAATAGTTTTGTTTCATATTGTAAATACTCATTGGGGTTAATTTTTAGAATTATTGTTTTATTCCCCTACCCCCACGGACAATGTACATATGATGACTAGTTAGTATTTTCATAGAGACTGTGAGGTATTATGGTGAATGTAGTAAGAAAAGTAAGAAAGAATGTGTTGCTTTAGTGTTAGGAATATTGTGGTATGTTTGGGTCAGTGTTTGTGGCTAGCTAAGTTTAAAGTTAAGACAGAAGACCGTCCTTTTCCCTCCATTGCCCATTTTTGGCCTTGTGCCACATTTCCTGTATTGAGGCGCAAATAAATATCGCTCCGCGCTATGGTACCAGACTTTATGAATTTATGCACAGTACTAGATTAAGTATCGCCATTTTACAGTTGAGCTGGCCAGATGTAATCGTAAATTCTATGCTAACAGTTTCTTTTCTCGCACTCCTCACTTGTGGAACTTCCTTCCGGCTCCATGTTTTCCAGCCAACTTTAATCTCCAAAAATGTAACTTTAATATCAATCGTTATGTATCTGCTGTTCAAAACAGATAGCCTAGACTAGTGAATAGAGTTGAAGCAATTCTGCTCTATGACAATGCCTTCCCTCACACTTCACAATCTACCATTCTAATGTTCGGCATGGGATTTGGGAGATGCCACACCATTTACCCACAAATTATCAATTATTTAAATATTTTGAGCTTTCCAAACGCAGTAGAATTTTCTCTTATATTGAAGAAGTATTCGAAGCATTTGTAAAGTTTATTAAGACGAAGAGGTTTTAATGAGATAAACAGCTTAAAGGCAAGTTAGAAGACTAAGATAGCTAGCTAGCTAGCTAGATAGATAGATAGATAGATATGAACAGACTAAGATAGATACGAACAAAGACAGATAGATAGATAGATAGATAGATTAAGATAGATAGATAGATAGATAGAAAGATAGATAGATATGAACAGACTAAGATATGAACTAAGATAGATAAACAGATAGATAGATACGAACAGACATAGATAGATAGATAGATAGATAGATAGATAGATAGATAGATAGATGAACAGACTAAGATAGATACGAACAAAGATAGATAGATAGATAGATAGATGTGAACAGATCAAGATAGATAGATAGATAGATAGATAGATAGATAGATAGATAGATAGATAGATATGAACAGACTAAGATATGAACTAAGATAGATAAATAGATAGATAGATACGAACAGACATAGATAGATAGATAGATAGATAGATAGATAGATAGATAGATAGATAGATAGATAGATAGATGCGAACAGACATAGATAGATAGATAGATAGATAGATAGATAGATAGATATGAACAGATTAAGATAGATATGAACAGACTAAGATAGATAGATAGATAGATAGATAGATAGATAGATAACATCATCGTTCTTATTACTACTGACTTTCAACTTAATTGAATTTTTTCCACGCTGATATTCCCTTGAATGAAAATTTCCTTCCAGATATACAATATAGTATTAAATGTGATATAATTATGTTGGTGTCGTACATTATTTTCTTGGGCCATGGTGTCAACAAGTCTCCTCGCCGCTTAAGAACTTTTCGTTGAATCCCTGCACAGTTAAATGATGGCAGTTTCCTGGAGATCTGCACTCTTGATCTCAATTTCAGTTCTCCCTAAACTCTTTTCTAAGTGGTTTCTATGTGGTGTTCCAAGCGCATCCATGACTCAACGAATAAGTTCTACATTCAGGGTCCATCGTTCCTTTAGCTTCCTAACCAAATCCTGATATTTTTCTATCTTTATAGCAGCAATATCTTTTTAATAGCAATAATAATGGTGCTTTTAGTATTATTATTATTATTATTATTATTATTATTATTATTATTATTATTATTTTCTTTGATTTCTGGCGTTTACACATTTCTTTCCGGGTCCCGCTCAGGGACCCGGTTAGAAATGGCGTCATGACACTTTCCACTGGCAAAAAAAAAAAAAAAATTTGAATTACATAGATAAAGCCCTTCATAAGGTGTGCGCTGTACTTGTCAGAACAATTTTTTGTATCTCCTTGAGGCATGGACTTCCAGGAATCCCTTCAATTAGTCTACTGCAATCTTTTCCAACCAGTCCTAGGGCTCCAACTACAACAGGGATTGTTGATGTTCCCATATGCCACATTTTCGAGATTTCTATTTCAAGGTCCTTGTATTTTGACAACTTTTTGAATATCTTCAAAGATACATTGCAGTCAGCAGGGACTGCCATATCAATAAGGAGGCATCGTTTTTGTTTGTGGTCTTTAATAACAATATCTGGCCGGTTGGCCTTGATTGTTCTGTCAGTGTGTATTGTATAATCCCATAGAATTGTAACAGGTCCTATCTCCGTAACCGAGTCTGGGTGGTGTTCATACCAGTTTCTTTCAGTTTCCTTCCCGTAGAAGTTGCAGATTTTCCAGTGCAGATATTGGCCCACTCTGTCATGTTGGGTTTTATATTCAGTGGGTGCCAACACCGCACAACCTGATACAAGATGATCAATCGTTTCTGGATATTTATCACAGAATCTGCATTTTGGGCTGACACAATATTTTAGTATATGTGCTTGATAATTCCTAGTTAGCAAGCATTGGTCCTGCGCAGCAAGGATAAAACCTTCAGTTTCCGCTTTCAACCCTGCACTACGTAGCCACTGATGGGTACGGGTTTTATCTACGTCAACTTGTTTGGTACGGGCAGAGTATTGGCCATGAAGCGGTTTATCTAGCCATCGCTTCTGTAACTGGTCGGTTGCATTCGTCTTATTATTATTATTATTATTAATATTTTCTTTGATTTCTGGCGTTTACACATTTCTTTCCGGGTCCCGCCCAGGGACCTAAGGTTAGAAATGGCATCATGACACTTTCCACTGACAAAAAAAAATATTATTATTATTATTATCATTTCCTTTGATTTCTAGTGTGTACTCATTTCTTTTCGGGTCCCAACCAGAGATCTAAGATCAGAAATGGCATCATGATATTTCTCACTGAGCAATTTTGAAAAAAAATCACCTTCGTAAGGTGTGGGCTGTAGCTGTGAGAATACTTTTTTGGGATTTCTTTAAGGCATAGTCTACCAGAAATCCCGCCAACAAGTCTAATGAAACCTTTTCCAATCAATCCGAGGGCTCCAACATTTTTGATATTTCGATTTCAAAGTCCTTGTATTTTGATAGCTTTTTGAAGATCTTCAAAGATACATTGCAGTCTGCGGGGGCTGCCATATCAATAAGAAGGAAATTTTTGTTTGCAGTCTCTAATAACAATGTCTGGGCGATTAGCTTTAATTATTCTCTTTGTGCATTTTGTGTCGTCCCATAAAATTGTTACAGGTCCTATCTTCCTTTATTTATCTTTCTTGTTAAATCCCCAGCGCCAAAAAAATGGCACGTTTATCACAATCGCCATATTTTACATAGATAAAGCCCTTTGTGAGTTGTGTATTTCTTTAAGGCATCGGCTGCCAGGAATCCTTTCAAAAAGTGTATTGGAAATTTTTCCAATCAATCCGAGGTTTCCAACTACAACTCAAATTGTTATTGTCCTCAGGTGCCACATTTTCGAGAATTCGATTCCAAAGTCCTGGTATTTTTATAGTTTTTTGAAGAACTTCAAAGATACATTGCAGTCTGCAGAGAGTGCCATATCAATAAGGAGTCTTTGCGATCTCCAATCGCGATGTCTGGACGATTAGCTTTGATTGTTCTGTCCGTGTTCCATAAAATTTTACAGGGTCCGGGTGGTGTTCATACCAATTTCTTACAGTTTCGTTTCCGTAGGCGTTGCAGATTTTCCAGTGAAGATATTGGCCCACTCAGTCAAGCCATGTTTTTATATTTTATACGATTATTATTATTTGTGTATGTTATGTTTACTGCTTTGTGTCCTGTAGAGCCAAATACAGACTATGGTCCTTAGGCCTTAGAGGAGAATTATCATTTAATTGATAGCACTTTTCTTAATATATTGGATTTCCTAGTAAGGCGATTTTCTGGGCAACTTCTATGTTGATGTTACCTGGGACACTATTAGTATTTTTGAGTGTGCAGGCCAATAGCCATAATATACGTGTGGCATCTATACAAATACAAGCATTCACTAGAAATAATGTTTGAAGTAATAAAGATATCAGGTTAAAAAAATCCATTAATACTTTAGAAACCAATGATAATAGGAGCACCAGGAGCGATTAAAAAAGACTGATGCACACATTAAGAAAATCACAGAAAACTCATCACTATCTGAGACTATGAGTACCATATGCCTACACAGAAAAATCTTTGTCAATGTTCAATAACATTCCAAGGAAAATCTTCTTTCAGGTCTCATGTAAAAAAAAACTTGGTTAAGTATTGTAGCAAACAGCAAATCTGAATTATTATTATTATTATTATTATTATTATTATTATTATTATTATTTATGTATGCTATGTTTCCTGCTTTGTATCCTGTAGAGCTGAGTCCAAACTATGGTACTTGGGCCCTATAGGAGAATTGCCATTTAATTGATAGCACTTTTCTTAGTATATGGGATGTTCCTAGTAGGGCGATCTTCTGAGCAACTTTATGCTGATGTTACCTGGGACATTGTTAGTAAAATTGTCTATTCCTTTTCTCATGAGGCCCAGAGCTCCTATTACTACTGGTACAGTCTCAGTCTTCATTCCCCACATCCTGTTAATCTTAGTCTCCAGGTTGTCCTTGTATTTGGACAATTTCTCGATAATTTTCATGGAGGTGTTTGTCTCAGATGGTTTTGCTATGTCAATAAGCATACACTTCCTGAATTTCTTGTCTTTGATAATAATATCAGTTCTGTTTACTTGTATTTCACTGTCCCTTTGAATTGGCATTCTTTTTGAGTGGGGACACATCTGTCAAAGGACAGAGGAGGAACTGAGAAAATTATACTGAACAGGTGCCCAGCCCTGGAGAACAGCTGCCCGAGGACGCGCCCTCCCATTGGACAAGAGGGAGGGATCGGTGCTCACACGAGGCCTGTGCAACCGACGGTTGCAAGGGCTGAGGGGAATTTTTGTTCCTGTCCCGGGCGTACGCGCTCGAGTCCCCACCTAAAAATAAAACTTGTGTCACATCTCGTCTTAGTGGGGGGACAGAGTAAATAACCTAATTGAATTGGCATGTCCCTGAGGATTGTTACATCGTTATAGTCTTATTATTATTATTATTATTGTTGTTGTTGCTGTTGTTGTCAGACATTCAAACTGCATCAGAACACTTAGTTTAACCTACAAAAGGGACTAAAGAAATGTAGGAATTAAAAAAAAATAATTCTGCAGAAAACGGTCGGATGCCAATGCCAAGGAACTCTAATTCCTTTTATCATTCTTGACTATTTACTTTTTGGCAAATGATGTCCAAATGTCAATTTTCATATCTTTTGGCGAAGCCATTATCACTCAAACCTACACCTGGAGCAACAATAGCGAATTAGTTTCTGTTCCTGGGTTCAAGCAAACAACACACTTCTCAAAAAGATAATTCCCGCCAAAAGCCAATGCTGCCTGTTCTCTCAACATTCTTGGTGAATTGTAAACGCGTAAATTCAGACAGCTATTTAGCTAGTGACTTGAGTTAACAGCTTAACTCAATCCATTCATATCTAGGTAGCTAGCTGATTTGCAGTCTATAAAATTAAACAGAAATTATAGATATAATTTATTGAAGTAAATTCCCCGTATTTTAATTAAACAGTATTAATTACATTTGCCGGCCTGAATGTTCGAGAAATAACGTATAAATAGAAAATATATTAAATAATATGTTGTCATTGTTTACGTTAAGATATATTCTGTGAGCAGATATGATCGCTCGAGCAAAATCGTTGAAGATTGCGTGTTTATAAACAGTAATTTCGGATTTTGATAACCAGACGCTTCTATGTTGCTGAAAGGTACAACACGTCAGATCGAATAACGGTTTTCATATAGGAATACAGGTTCGATTCCTGGAAGAGAACGCGTTTTTTTTCTACGAAATGTCTCGAAAATTCAGGTCGGTAAATGTAATTAAGTGTTCAATTAAAAACCAGAGCATTTACTTAATCTATAAAAATTAATGTATAAACAGAAAATATATTAAATAATTGTTGGACTTAATTCATAATATGTTGTCATTGTTTACGTTAAGATACGTTTCGTGAGCAGATATGATCGATCGAGAAAAATCGTCGAAGATTGTGTGTTTATAAACTGTAATTCGGACTTTGCTAACCAGATGCTTTTTTGTGGTTGAATGATTAACACCACATCAGATGAAATGACAGTTCATTTTAGTGTTACAGGTTCGAAAGCGCATATTTTCTATGAAAATGCCCAAACATTCAGGCAGGTAAATGTAATCAATACTGTTTAATTTTAAAAAAAGGAGCATTTGCTTAAATAAATTATATCTATAAAAATAACGTATAAACAAAATATATTAAATAATTGTCGGACTTTTCCATATATATATATATATATATATATATATATATATATATATTATTTGGTCACACGAAATCTAGCCGCTGGCAACATGTGAAGGCTCGGAATAAACGCTTCTATTCAAAACAACACAAAAATAAAATACAACTTAAACAATCAAAACTGGAAGAAAAATTAACAACACCAAAAACAAAACCCCCTTGAAAAAGGAGAAAAAAAAAGTGGCCGAAAGCACCCCCACCCGCATTGAAAATTTTTCTCCGATTGATTTAAAATAAATTAAAATTTGAACAAGAGAATAACTCCTATTCAAAATATAGAAGCAGAAAGCCAGAAAATGGAGGTCACATCGGCAAGATCAAAATGAGACAATATGGACGTCAAGTCGAGCAAAAAATAACCAATCAATGGGTATTAACTTATTTGTTTCGAGAATTCAACTGTCATATCAATGTTGAAATCTGCTCATCAATTCATTCATTTAAGTATTGTATCAAATACATATCAAAGGGGTCAGATCAAGCTGTTTTTGCACACTCCACCACTGAAAATTAGTTTCCCTTTGGTTTAAATTAAGTTTAAACTTGAACAAGCGAATGACTCCTATCCAAAATATAGAAGGAGAAAACCAGAAGATGGAGGTCACATCGGCAAGATGATTTTGATCGAAAGAGCTTCCCGGTAGGGGGGGATCGTCTTTGTTTCCCTTTGATTTAATTTAAATTTAAATTTGCCGGATGTGGTGGATTGACTTTATTTCCCTTTGATTTAAATTAAATTTAAATTGGAACAAGGGAATGACTCCTATCCAAAATATAGAAGGAAAGAGCCAGAAGATGGAGGTCACATCGGCAAATTCATTGAGTAATACTGAAATGCAGCATTTTTCTTCAGAAATTATAACAATAATTTAAAATCAATCATCATTTTCTTACAACATATGCGACAACCTGCAATGTGCGGATAATTCGGCTAATACATATATACAATGCTCTTCATTAAATAAATCGAGCACTATGATGTCTGGTGGTTGTTTACAATAGTAAAAGTAGTACGCTAGAATTTCCCTTTCCTTCTGTCGTGCGCTGATAGGTCGGGGGTAGAAACTCCGCCTGATGCCAAATCGGTCTCGATACCGACTTGAAGCAATCGGATGTCTAAGACTGCATGTTGATGACATATATATATATATATATATATATATATATATATATATATATTTTCTTCATTATCTGGTGATTTACTGTGGCTTGGTATATTACGTTGTTTTGTAAGCAATTACCGTTTAAGGGGCACTCAGATATATATAACGCATGTATGGCCCAAAAGGCACCTTATACATGACAATTTATCAAATGCACTAGTCGTACACAGAAATAAATTCAACCAAAATTTGGATCTAAATAATGCCACACTTATCAAAAGAGAAAGTAATTTACTTCGAAGGAAAATTCTCGAGAGTGCCACTCTCGAATTCTATGAAAATATAAATCGATGCACCGGTTTCTTTCCAATCTATACTTTCCTAAGCCAACACACACCACCATCAATATGTTGAAAAGTCAAAAGAAAACAATATTCATTTATTAATAAAATATATATCTCTTGAATATTATTCGCTCACTTTTGTCTTACCAGTTTTGACTGATCTTTAAATGTCTGGGATTTTTTTGTATTTATCTATCTCTCTACCCCAGTAGGTTTTTATCTATCTAGGTATCTAAACACATCTGTCTATCCATCTATATCTGCCTATCTATCTCAATCTTTACATGCCTGTCTGTCTGTCTGTCTCTCAGTCCATCTACCACCCTCCGTTCTCATCTATCTAGGTATCTAAACGCATCTATCTATCTGTCTATCTATCTCTGCCTCTCTTAATCTTTACATGTTGTCTGTCTTTTTGTCTCTAAATCTATCTACCACATTCTGTTCTTATCTATCTATCTATCTATCTATATAAATATATATACATATATATATATATATATATATATAATTTTTTACATATCTATCTATGTCTCTCAATTTACTTATCACGTTCTCTTCTTATCTATGTAGGTATCTAATCCCAACTATCTATCTATCTATCTATCTATCTATCTATCTATCTATGCCTAACACCTTTAATCTTTACATGTTGTCTGTCAATCTATCTATCAAGGTCTGTTCTTATCTATCTATCTATCTATCTATCTATCTATCTATCTCTGCCTGACTCACTTAATCTTTACATGTTGTCTGTCTTTCTATCTCTCAATCTATCTACCACATTCTTATCTATCTATCTATCTATCTATCTCAGTTTTTACATTTACATGCCTGTTTTTCTGTCTCTCGATGTATCTCATCTTCTTTATATATGTCTACTTATTGACCACCCTTCGAAACTCAACCAGGTCGCCGATACGCTTGGCTTTGTTTTTGAAACAATATCGATATGTTCCATCAAAATTCGTTCCGACATGTCAAAATCGAAGCCGTGTGCAGTGTTCAGTCAATAACAACGTGAATAAATAAAGCCAATTACGAGTCGAAGACTTGTTACGGCTTGATTCTGCCTTTTCAGCAAACATGTTATGATCGAACTATTAGCGCTGACAATGTGTAACCGGGGCGCACATTTACGCACGAAAATAATAACCAACCGAATAACAACCAGAGTTATCGTCCTTCACACTGAATTCTGGGAGAAGGGGCATGTCTTCATCGATAGAAACCTATTCAGTTCAAATAAACCAACACTTCGAATATCATTGTTAATTTTCGATTGTTTTTATTTTTATTTTTTATTTTCATTCCATTGTCTTGTTAAAGCATTCAAGGCCGAATATCCTTCAACCATTCAAACTTTCTTTTATTTACCCTTGGCCTTCAAAATTTTGATGATTATGGCTCTCCACAACCTATTCCTCGTATCCCTTAGCAATATTTCACACTTTTTCCAAACCACCTGACCCCGTTCCGTCATCACACAAGCTCATCACGTAGATAGCTCGCCTCCTGTCTCTCTTGCTCTCGACATACCCTGTGAGGGTTAAGTTTTCCAAGCCTTCCTTCCTCATTATGTCTCCAAGATATTTCAGATGCTTCTTTTTGATTTTGAATGTAAATGTTCTTTTTGTTATCATTTTTGTAAATGAATGTAAATGTTCTTTTTTGTTATCATTTTTCTCGTTGCTTATTCGCTTTGTCCAAGGAATTCTCAGTATCCTTCTGTAGAGCCATATTTCGCTTGCCTCCAGTTTCCTCTTCAACTCCGATGAGATTGCCTAGCATTGACTACTATACAATATAATTGATATCACATAGCAATACCAAACTCTTTTCTTTGTTTCTAACGAAATGTTCCTGTCTTTCTGAACGTTTGTTATATACTGTATTAGCCGAATTACCCGAAAAAATTGCAATATGAGCACTGGTAAAAATGATGCTGAAAAGGTTTATAATACTCAGAAGTTCATACCCAGATGTCCTCAATTGGATAAAGTGGATAAAGGCGTTGGTTAGATCCAGTGACAGACCCAAAGAAGGTGAGTTCAATACCTGGTTAAGGCAGTGGAGAACTTTCAGAGGGAAAATTAGCAGGAGATAACTGATAACTGACATCCATCAAACATGGCACGTGGAACTAGAACAGTCTACCCCAGTGAGCGAAATTCCAACCACCTGAAGAAGGCCGGAGCGTACAACGGCCGAAACGTTGTGACAAATATGGCGACAAAGATGAGGGCAATAGTCCGACTAATGTAAATACTGTACATAATACCTCATCTCAGAAATATAGACAGACTCTGGGTCATTACATGTCTCCGACTCTTGACCGTGCCGACAAATGAATACAGGGCATTACATTGACTGCAGGAGTTGCCGGAAAGTTGTCAATCAATGCTAGGTTTTCTGTCTGTATTTACTTCCATAGCCTTTTCAGCGTTTTGGATATGACCGCAAAGCAGTAGAGATTTAAAATCAAGGTTTTCCTTCCTCTAAATGGACTGCCTTCCTGGACTATCAAGCTTCATCAAAGAAGCTGGTCATTTTTCCGCCTTCATCCATTCTCCGGTTGGAGCTGGGCTTAATTGTCAATGGCTATTTGAAACGCCTATGTTACGGAAACATTTTATAGACAGTGGGAGCGAGTCTCCATTATCACCCTTAGCTTACTTAAGTTATATTTATCAACTTTGCATTTTCTTCTCTGGTTCATTTTTTATCTATTGATAATTTAGATGTTAGTGATATTTAGCTACCATCCCACGAGGGTTACATATGGCACAAGGCCAGGTTTAACGTGGGATCTCCGAGCCCGTAGGCTCGACCAAAAATATTCCCTCCTTGAACCCGCATAAACGCGTTCAGGGGCAGTCAACCACCCCGAACGAGACTCTGCCCTTCGGCGGAGCCTTGTCCGGGTTCCTCTCCGCCCGAAAGCAAAGAATTAGACTGTTACTTAGCCCGCAGCCAATTTAGATGTTAGTATTAAAAAGCCATTATGTATCATTGAATGTTAAATAATGACTTTATGATCTCCGAGTATCTTAGGTTTAAATATCGATATATATTTTTGTCATTTTTTGTTTCTGCTGTATTTTTTTAAAATGAACAAACTTTTCGATATTATTGTTTGTTTATTTATGCACTATTTCGTAATTTGTCTTGCTTTCATGTTTTTTGTTTACTTAAGATTTTATATATTTTTTAAAAAACTTTTTTTTTTTGGCTTATAAAATACGTAATGTATATAAATGTTTATATATATACATTATGCTCTAAAGGTTACTTTTTTATGACAAGAAATATTTAGAACAAATATTTTATTTCGTTTGACATCTGATATTGCTGCTTTTTCCTATTCCTTCTCAACATAAAATTATTTGTTTAAAGATAGGAAACCGTTTGCTTACAACCCAGATATAAGAATTCTTTTAGACGAGTTTCTAAATCGGAAGTGTTTTTTTTTTCTTTCTAGACACCGGAAGGATTTTTTTCTTTCATTAACAGCCGGAAGTTTTTACAATATGACCGGACATACTTTACTTTAATATGTCAAATGTACAATTCCATGCTGTTTTCGATTTCCCTTTTTCTCCATTTTCTTTCTTATCAATATCGTTCACTTTCTCAGTCTTTGTGCGTTTGTTCCTTGTGTATGTAATGTTTGTTATCTTCTGCCTTTACTAATCCTAGTAGACATATTAGGCTAATTTGTATTTCAGTCTCTCTTCTATAGGGAGGTCTGTTCAAAAAGTATTGGGACTAGTACAATAAAAATAAAACTATAATATATATCAATTCGGGATTTAATGTCCTTCGAAGTATTCCTCTTTTGAATTCACACACTTTATACAGTGTCGTTTCCATCGATGAATTCATTGCTGAAACTCCTTTTCTCATAGCAAGCAGTTGCCTTGTCGTATTCTCTTGTTTTTCCTCGAGGTCTTCAAAAGCGTTTGAACCACATGTACTGTCATGTCCGGCTCATGGACTCCTCTCTATACACTTTCTGCAACTTTACGTAGGTCGCTTTGGAGCTATCCTTAATCTTTGAAAAAATTTTAATGCAGATTCTCTGCTTAATTTCTTCTACCATGGTCACTGATAGAACCTGTACGTTGTGGTGAGACGACCACACTCTACACACTCTCCTTAGAAACACTCCTATAAACAATGGAAACGTTATAATTAAGTGTGCATCTGCAACAGAGTTCAAGGTCAATCTGTGATAAGTGGCTTCACACTGCGTACTTTAACTCCGTTACCATAGCAACAGTCC
>CAHIKZ030005079.1:300000-315000 GCA_903632075.3 Acanthosepion pharaonis | reverse complement strand
CACGTTTACTTTCAGTATGTGTCGTGAATGTTTGACATGAATTAAGAAAATAAATAAGTAAAAGTGTTTATGTATGGATAAAAGAAACGAATATTGACGGTCCTGCTCAAAATTTCGCAGAATTAGAACAGCTTACGAAACTAATATTATCCAACCTTCCACAAACATTGTCTCAGGTGGTCAGAACATGTCATCCGAATGGCTTCTTCAAGACTCCTGCTAATCATCAACAGCAGACGACATCGCAGAGCCCCACAACGCAGACTCAGAGACGAACTGCAGACTTCTCTCCTTCAACCCGAAATCAACCCTAACACCTAGGAAACAGAAGCTCCCGATCGTTCATCCTGGCGAAGAGCAATTCATTTATGTTGTTCTATTTTCGAAGAGAGGGGAAAGACTGGAAGCGATGTCAAAAGAAGCCAACTCAGGGCTAGGTAGTTTCCAGCCAGGACCATTTCCCCCTCCTCTATTTTTGTGACGTACCGTAGCCGTTAATGATTAAGTATATCTCAAGACTTGAAGCTAAAACAGTATTTAATTACAACCGCAAACAAATACTTAAGAAAAAAGAAGTAAGAATTAAGCAAAGATAATTAACCATTTCAGTGAATCCCTTGTTAGTAGCGCGGCTCGGCTTAACGTCCGGTAAATTCTAAATCAAAACCTAAATCATCGACGCACAATAATTCACACTAATTCGACTGGATAGTTCCAACAATAGTCATTCCAGTCAGTAGCCTGACACCGCTATGTATATACACCTGGCGGAAAACATAGTCATAAGTCCAGAGTGTCACGCTTGAACCTCGGTGTCGGTAGTTATTCATTTTCTTCCTATACGACACCATGCGATCAACGCCTAAGACTGTTTCATTCCTACTTGGCATCCTATGTCATGTCGGGTTCAAGTATCGCGGAGACACGGAATGAATCAAACTCGGACACGAGTGGTGCAGACGACGAGATGCACACAGCACACGGCCCACATTTTTCGTACGAGTTGATGTATTACTTTAATTTAAGTTCTTGTTCTGATATAACAAATAAAGAAAATAAATTATAGAAATTACTAAATGATTTTTACTTTATAATCCCTACTCTGATAATTTAGATTTACTCCAAAAGCCAGATAATCATTCCTAACATGCTACATCATTGACTTTATATCCTTATGCCAGATTTATTTTGAAAAAAAATCAAATTTCGAAAGAAAGCTGAAGGCCAGCAGTTATTGAAATCTTAAAAGCCTTTCCAAGCCATATGGAGGGAATAAATCACTCGGTTTTGAACGTTGCGTCGTGAGAGAGCACAATATGATTTTTTAGAACCCTGCGATAGTCATATGGGGGTTAGCTACAATTTTTCAAAGTACTCTTGTAGCGAAATATGCGCGGATAAAACGAAGAAATAAGCGAATCTTCAACACGAATTTACAAATTTAAATATTTTCTTTATTATTTGAGGATTATTTTTCTTTCAAATTGAAAGAAATAATTTGAAAGATTCTTTGCAAAACATCTTCACACAAAAAATATTTTTACATTACAACCGAATGAATTGCGTTAATATAGAAGAAAACATGTGAGAATGTGTGTTACACAGATGAACGTTGTTTTATGTATGCGTATAAATTGTAGCAGTCGGCAACATGTATAAGCGATGGTGCTGTCTTAATACTACTGTTGACGCTCATAAACAAACTCAGTCCGTATGTTTTTATGTGTCAATATTGCTAATCAATTTTAGTAATAAAATATACTCGAATAGATATGCGAAAATGTAATGCAATTAATTAAGTGTGAATATTTTAGTTTTGCCTAACAAACTAAAAACCAGCTTGGTCAAAGGTTAACAGAAAAACTAATTAGCAAGCTAAAATTGATTACTTTTATAACGAAACGTCGGCCCTAGAAAAAAATTAGATTTATTAATCTCAAGTTTATTAGTTAATAAATATTTTCCCAATTTTTAAATATCCATTTTAAGAAGGAAAATATTATTGATCATATTTTGAAGTGATCTTCCAAAATTTCGTGGCAAACAACAAATATTGTCTGCGAATTGGAAGGATAGCGCGCGTTTTATATGACGTCGCTGATTGGTTAATATATATGAATATAAAAATTTAATTTTTAGAGCCGGTCCGTCTGCAAAAATGTGTTAATTTTTGTGTGAGCCTGTTTTGTACAAAAAAAATGAGTTTCCAGTAACATCTATAGTATTTTTCTACAATTCTGTAACGGAGTCCCACACTCATAGTTCCTAATTGGTTACTTTTTTTTTGGGGGGGGGGCTCCCTCTCACTACTCTCATCACTCAGTGAGGGTGTGTATCACATTATGTGGCACAGTTGTAGCTCACTTGTCGGCTATCCATTTTCGGAAATCCGATGAGACTAACGCATAGTTAATCATTTCATCCCAATCAAGGCAATATAGCCACTAAGCTCACTAGCTTCTCCAAACTTGCGGCCTTGTAAGCTACACATGTAAGCTACATTTGGTAAATCACTATGATACCGGAAGATAGATGAAAACAGTTTAGATGTGACGGTAGAGAAAGAGGAATTGGGTACTCATCTGAACTTTCTATTGTAAGGCGCTTTGATGAACGTGGTTTCAGTTGAGGGAGATGAGCCATGATAGGCCAACTTGTTAAAATCCGTTCTCTCTCTCTCTATCTCTCTCGCTCTCGCTCTTTGTCTTCCTCCAAGAAACGATGCCTATCTCTTCACTTAAATAAAGAGGGGAAAAGAAACACAAAGAAAATTGTTTGTCTTTCATTTAGTCATGCAGCGTTGGGTACCGGACTGTTGAATTGTCAATAAGCTACTAAAATTCAAGACGGTGCACAAAACACATAGTAGATTTTTTAAACCCCTTTTTGATCAGGCCGAGAACTGTTTAGTATCCCTTCAGACAGTAATAAAACGTTAGGAATGAAAATGCAGAATGAATTTAAGCGTGCTACTAAATAGATCCCACCCTTTTCCTGTTGAAATAGACAAATGAAACTACCACTTCTATTCTAAGAGCTTCTTTTTTCGCACTCTGTAGATCTCCCTTCCGTTTCCTTGTTTTCCTGATAACTACAATCTTCAAAAAATTAAATACAATGTCAATCGTCATCTTCTGTCTTCTTGTATTCCATTCATCTTTTGTCCTTTCCTCAATCCTCCCTATACTCGCACTTCTCTCACTTTCACTCCCATAACTTTGCTTGGGGTGACATGATTAAAAAAAACCTTTAAATTCAACGTTAATCGCCATCTTCTATCTTCTTGAATCCCGTTCATCTTTTTATTCTTTCCTCAATCCTCCCTATACTCAGTCTTTTCTCTCACTTTCACTCCCTGTAACCCCCGGCGTACTAGTGGCATTACCACCTTGCCTGGGGTGAAATGATTAACAAAATTTAAGTACAGCGTCAATCGCCATCTTTGATCTTCTTGAATCCCGTTCATCTTTTTATTCTTTCCTCGATCCTCTCTATACTCTGTCTTTTCTCTCACTTTCACTCACTGTAACCTCCTACGAACTAGTGCCGTTCCCGCCTTGCCTGGGGTGAGATTATTAACAAAATTTAAATGCAACATCAATCGCTATCTTCTGTATTCTTGAATCCCGTTCATCTTTTGTCCTTTCTTCAAACCTCCTTATACTCGGTCTTTTCTCTCACTTTCACCCCCTGTAACCCCCTGCGTACTTGTGGCATTGCCCGCCTTGCTTAGGATGAAATGTTTTTAAAAAAAAATGTGTTAAACTAGCTGTCGAGGGAAAAAATCAATTCATAGAAATACGTTTGCAATATTTACACGATAATTTTTATCGTTAATTCTTGATTTTGGTATAAAAAGAAATGATTCTATATTTTTATCTATATAACCTCGACCCTTGGAATAAGAATTCCTTGCTTAAAGCTAGAATTAAAAGCTTATGTCATACAAAATCTCTTTTGAAGACGCAATTTTAGTTTGTTGTTGGTAGTTTTTGTTTCGAGGCATATCAATCTCTATGAGTTATTTAATACCGAAATCTAAATATTAGGTTGGTTTGAAATAATGACGTAATAATGTCCTTTTTGACGTAACGTCAAAAACGACATTATTACGTCATTATTTTTGCACCAACCTAATATTTTCAACATTTTATTTTTTGGAGATAATAACGACTTTAGGAAGACAAGTCTTACTAATTAACCCTTAAATGGGGACAGAAGAGGTGGATTTGTACCGTTCTCAAGGTTTCTTGTGCGTAAGTATATACAACGAACTCAACTGGAATTGGAACTTGGTTCTCCGATTAACAATTCCAAGACATTATCCATTACACCACCCGCACATCCAAGCATTCCTAAGCGGTTACTCATCTAGATACTGACCAGGCTCGACGTTGCTTAACTTCAACGATCATACAGAAACCGGTGTGTCAACGTGAGGTGACCGTAGGCGCAATTTTTGTAACATTACTTGAAATTCAAATCGACTTCATTTTAATAGCGACACATATGAGGGAAAATTATCTACACTGTAAGTATTAAGTCAGATCGATAACATTAAGTTCCATTCGATGGAAGCGGGTCATTTCGTTGGCGTCGGAGAACTGAAATGTCGAGCAGGCATTCATTAGGATACCAGAAAAACAAAATTCAATGGACCTCGTATCCTTGGATACAGAATGGTGCGAAAAAAATGGCAGGGTTATAAAAAAAAGTGGGATTAAAATCTAGAATAAAATATGATAAAGGAAAGGAGGTAAAAGAATGAAGCAAAAAATGAAAATAAATAAATTTTAACAATAAATAAATAAAGGTGAGGAAAAAACGAAGGAGAAAGACAATTTGTAAAGAAAGAAATAGAACACAAAAACAATCAATAATTAGGAAGGAAAAGAAAGAAAGAAACAGACAAAAAATGAAGGCTAAAAAGAAAAGAATAAACAAACGATTATAAGAAAGAAAGAAAGAAAGAAAGAAAGAAAGAGAGAAAGAAAGAAAGAAACAAACAAACAAACAAAAAAATGAAGACTAAAAAGAAAAGAACAAACAAACGATTATAAGAAAGAAAGAAAGAAAGAAAGAAAGAAAGAAAGAAAGAAAGAAAGAGGAATGGAAGTGGGGCGAACAGGAAAAAGAGCAAATAAATAAGAAATAAAGGAGAAGGTAATGGAATAAGAAAGAAAGAAAGAAAGAAAGAAAGAAAGAAAGAAAGAAAATGAAAGAAACAAACAAAAAATGAACAAGAACAAACAAACGATTATAAGAAAGAAAGAAAGAAAGAAAGAAGTGAAAAGAATTCAACTAAAAAAGAAATAAACAAATCATAAGTAGCTTGAAAATAAGAAAAAAAATAAAAAATAACAAACAATAAGGCTCAGAAAAAAAATAAGCTAAAGAAAGAAAGAAAGAAAGAAAGAAAGAAAGAAAGAATAGAAAAGAAAAAAGTAAATGTACAGGAGAGAGGCGACGTATTTTTTAAGCATTTCTCGATATAAATGCAAATATGTGGCAATTTTATATTCCATACTCAGATGGTTACCGCTGGAGATTGAAGAGATGCAAAAATGAATAAAGAAAAAAAAAAGGCAAAAGATGCAAATGGCGACCAAAATGTTCCGTAAAAGAAATCCCGATAAATCCGATCGAATTCAAAAGGAAAATATCGTCCCTATAAAACTTAGCATAAAAAAAATTTAATTCCAAGTGAAAAAATTCGTTTTGCTCGCCTGACACTAGAAAGAATCTTTGCTTCTCCAAAACATGTCTCTTTTTAATTTTAGTTCAGATTTCTAATATATAAATATTTTGTGAAGTTTTGTCTTGAATGAAATCCGGCGCTCGAATGAGTGACGTCAGATTTCCAAAAATGGATAAGTTCACTATACATATATACTTATAGTATGACACTTATTAAATACTAGCAGACTTCACCCGTTCGCTATCGTTTCGTAAAGTGAGTTATATTCACTACTTGAAATCTTTAAAACATAAATTTTGAATGAATTTTTCATTCATAAATTGGCTTGTTATAGTTAAGGAATGTTTTACAAATAGATGCCAACTTGTTGAAGGCCAAGTAAAATGTGAATTTCAAACACTTTTCTGCGATATAAGAGATGATATTCCTAAACAGAAAGATTTTTTATATGAAAATCAAAACAATCCTTGAATAAAAGAACAGTAATGAAGCACAGTTTTTTTTTTTGGGGGGGGGGTAAGCGTTTCACCCCAAGCAAGGCGGAAAGCTACTAGGACGCAAGTAGCCTAATTAATAATTTTTTTTTAAATCTGTATGCGCATTAGTTAAACCTGAAGAATGAAATTGCCTACAAGTAGATAATATATAATACAGATATTGAGCTTTTGATGCGTAAATTCCTCTCTTGAGGGTTTAACACGTTCGGATACTTACCAGTCACAGGATCACGGCTACAACTAGCTTGGACAAGCTATGACCAGCTTGGACAAGCTATGACCAGCTTGGACAAGCTATGACCAGCGGCCCGAGTGAAAACACCCGGGTTCCCACATTAAAAAACTGACCTTGTGTCACAACATAACTCAGCGAGGGGTCAAGTAAATCTCACTTACCTGCCCCAGGGCTCCGTTCCTGTGTTGGTGGTATCACGGCTTTGACCAGCTTAGAACGGCTATGACAAGCCAAAACCAGCTATGACTAGCTTAGGCCAGCCCGACCAGCTTGGACAAGCTATGACAAGCTAAGACCAGCGGCCCGAATGAAAACACTCGGGTTCCCACGTTAAAAACTGACCTTGTGTCACAACCTGACTCAGTGGGTGGGGGAGGTCAAGTAAATCTCACTTAACAGTCACAGGGATCCGTCCCTGCGATGGTAAGACCAGCTAAGACTAGCTCAGACTAACTCTGACCAGCTTGGAGAAGCTCTGACCAGCTAAGACCAGCGACCAGAGTAAAGACACTCGGGTCCCCACATTAAAAAGCGACCTTGTGTCAAAACCTGACTCAGTCGGGGGTCAAGTAAATACTGTGTAAATTACTCCTTGGGGTGGTTTGTAGCACGTTTATTCACCCTCTCTCAGTCTCTGTCTTTGGGCAGAATGCGCTCAGGGGAAACTCCGTCAAATGATAGAGTCGCAACTGTAGAAAATTATACTGAGAGGTGTCGGCCCTGGGGAACAGCTGGCCGAGACCGCGCCTTCTCATTGCACTAGAGAGAAGGATCGGTGCACGCACCGAGGCCAGCACATCCGACGTTTGCGGGGGCCCGGGGAATTTTTGTGCCTTGCCCGGGCGTACACGCTCGGGCTGCCCACATTAAACCGATCTTGTGTTATAATCTGACTTCGTGGAGGAGTTGAGTAAATACAAATTACTCCTTGGAGTGGTTTATAGCACGTTTATTTATCATCTCTCAATTGCGTCTCTGTCTTTGGGCAGAGTGCGCTCAGAGGCGGCTTAATTTAGGCATCTGTGTTGAGTCTGAGGCCCTCTGGGAAGATGAATAGAGGCATAACGTCACCATCACTGGTGATCACTCCAAACAACATGATGTTCACTGGATATGTCATCCAACTCTTTCCGAATCCTCTGTACTGCCCTCAAATTGACACCAAAGTACTCGATTTTAGTTGTGATACAAATATATGTTTTTTATTTGTTGGATTTGTCAGGGGCCGCTTATTCTATTTTGGAATATTTTATAAGCCATTTGTTTCGCATTGGATATGAAATTGTTAGGGTCTTGTAATGTCTTGAAAGTATTTTCAATATATTTCTCCTCTTCGTGTAAATATTGAGGGCTGCAAATTCTGAGTGCTCTTAAGTAGAATCAAGTGATCGTTCTATATTTTATTTCGTGTTGTGATGGGTATACAAATTTATTAGGTCATTTTTATTGCTTCATTTTCGGTGGATATTAAGTTTTAGACTGATTTCAATACGGTGTAGCGTGATGTATAAATTTATTGAAAACAAACAACAAACAAAATGTCCTTAGCAACTCGATGGATTTATAATTTTGTTTGTTGTTAATAGTTACTTAGTTTTCAATAAATTCATTTCGTTTTTGCCTTGAAAATGTCCACATTGAACGAAACGCGTCGGTTAAAATTACAGTTTTCCATATATATATATATATATATATATATATATATATATATATATATATAAACGTTTCATTAAATAATATAGACAAGTGTTGTCTATTTATTTTATGTAATTTTTTTCGTAACGTCTAATAAGTTTATAATATATATATATATATATATATATATATATATATATATATATATATATATTCTGTTTATACGTTATTTTTATAGATATAATTTATTTAAGTAAATGCTCTGTTTATAAAAATAATGTATAAACAGAAAATATTTTAAATAATTGTCGGACTTAATACATTCCATCATATATATATATATATATATATATATATATATATATATATATATATATATATATATATATACAAATAATCACATAGAATCAATCAGAAGTATTAATGCGATTATTGGCGACATCCATCGCTAGAAACATAATATATGCATTAAAATGCTGTTAATCCATAGAGTGAAGTGATCCTCGTCGATAAACTTGATGTCTGTAGTTTTCAGTTTATTTGATGTTAAAATGCTAGTACTTACAAATAGTCCTCTATTCATCATCAGGCATGTGTTTTTTTTTCCTTATAAAATCAAAAACTTGGAGACGAAATACTTGTATGTCGACCGAAAGATGTTTTTTGAATATCTGCTATTATTGACGGTTGTGTAAGATCTCGGAACGTGCAAAGACGCAACGCTAAGTTTTTCAAAATTTTAAGTGAGAATTTTATTTAAATATTTCTTGTGATGTGTTAAATCCACGTATTCTATTTTACAAGTGTATTCAGTTTTATGTCATGAACTAAGTATATAGTTCAATAATATAGTAGTAGTTTTTTTTTTATAGAATTTTTATATATATATATATATATATATATATATATATATTTATTTAAAGAGTTAATGTGTTCTAATATATGTGATATATATATATATATGTGATATATATATATATATATATATTTGCATCAGACAAATAATCAAACATATAGATAGATAGATAGATAGATAGATAGATAGATAGATAGATAGATAGATAGATATTACTTTGTCTACGAAGCTGGCGTCCCTCAATTGGGATGAAAGAACAAAACTATGTGACTTTTGTATAAAAGCCGTTATTTTAGTTCATGCTGTTTTCTCTTTTCAGTTCTTTTGTTTTGTCAAAATTTCTCTTCATCTTCTCCCAGTGTTTCAGGATTTAATTTAAGGGGAATCCTCATCCAATTTTCCTGAATCAGTTGAAAATAAAAGATTCATATATTTTAGGTCTGACTTTGGGTTTTCCATGTTGACAATTTAATGTATAAATTAAAAGAAAGCAGCACTGATTAAAATAACAGCTTTCATACAAAAGTCACATAATTCTGTTCTTTCATTCCGATCGATGGGCGCTAGCTTCGTAGAAAAACTATTAGGTATTTAACATTGAGTTACGCACATATAAAAGCAAGTATAGCGTTTCTTATTAAATAATGTCTTAGTTTTATTGCATTTTTTTATTTTACGATTCAGAGCTGATTTTCAGTAACTATTTTTAAAAAAATGATGATTTACATTCTCCAAGGATTCCTACTTTTAACGAATATATGAAGAAAAACAACATTTAATTTCTGGAAATTTAATTAATTAAATAAGGGGTGGGGTAACAGATGTAAATGTAGATATGAATAAAGGAGTTAGTTAGATCCAGTGACATGACCCAAAGAGTGTGAGTTCAATACCCGGTTAAGGCAGCGGAGAATTTTCATTGGGAAATTAACAGGAGATAACTGACAACTGACATGCATTAAACATGGCACGTGAAACTAGATCAGTCTACCTCAGTGAGCGAAATAAAGGGTTCAGTTCAACATTCCAACCACCTGAAGAAGGCCGGAGCATACAACGGCCGAAAGGTTGTAATAAATATGGCGACAAAGATGAGGACAATAGTCCTAATAATGTAAATAGTGTACATAATACCTTATGTCAGAAATATAGATAGATTTGTGAATCTGTCTTGAAAGTTTTATTAAAATCCTACAATTATTTGATTTTTGGAAGAATTTCAAACTTAATGTGTAAGTGAATGCAATGAACCAAATTGAGCCAAAGTGGATGCAATGAACCCAGTTGAGCCTAAGTTAATGCAATGAACCCAATTGAGCCTAAGTTAATGCAATGAACACAGTTGAGCCTAACTTTATTCAATGAACGCAAATGTGCTTAATGAATGCAATAAACCCATAACGTAGCAAGCAAAAGAGACGAATCCATTTCTCTTACATTGGGCCTATTAATCAACTCTTATTTTGAAATCAATTAGAATTCGAACTCGGCTCCTCTGATTTTGCATTCCCTGACGAAATGATAACTCGTGTAATGAAGAGTTATCATTAACTGAACATCTACATGGGATGCGAACAATGGTCCACATGTAAGTAACGTAAATGATGTTCCTGCGGCCAGGTAAGGAATTCTTCTTAAGAAAGCGAAGAATCCATCGCCGCCCCACCACCTCATTTTTGTCGTTATCCTCATTAGGAAAGATCCTTTCTGTTCAAATAGATTACGATCGCGTTATGTCCCATCATGCAACATTGAGCCGCTGGGAATTGTCTGAAACGTAGCGAAGGTGCATTTTCTCTACATCAAAATAGAACTTGATTATCGTTTATTATTACTAAAGATGCTTTGCAGATAGATAGATAGATAGATAGATAGAAACAGACTGAGATAGATAGATAGATAGATAGATAGATAGATAGATAGATAGATAGATAGATCGTTAATTAGTTATCATTGTGTCAAATGTAGTAGCCATGGATTCTTTTCTTTTGCTTGCCACAATATTTCGTTGGATGCTGAAAATGCCGTCTCAGATTCAAGGATGGGTAGAGATAAAGTATGACTGATGACCACATACACAGTTTAAACGCAATACTTAAATATTTATTGCTTTATTCAAAACTTTGGAAAAGTTGAAAGTTCGTACCCACAAAGAAAATGACGGTTTTTCCTTTGACACCGCTGTTATTTTAAATTGCTTGTGATAATTATAAACTATCCCCTTCTACCCATTTCAATACTAACCACTCTGTATAAACACCGTCTAATTACTAACATTTGATTTGGTTTGGTTAGTTTTGTTTTACGGTATATCAACCTCTATGAGTTATTTAATGCCAACGAAATTTTTATTGCTGGTAATATTTTTTTTCAAAAATATATTGCTGGTAATATTTTTTTTCAAAAAATTTATTGCTAGTAATATTTTTTATTCAAAAAGGTATTGCTTGTAATATACACACACACACATATATATATATATATATATATATATATATATATATATATATATATATATATATATATATATATATATATTTTGTATTGCTGATAATACTTTTTTTTTTGCGAAAAGGTACCGCTGGTAATAATTTTTCAAAAACATTATTGTTGGTATTAAAACGTCTTTTTACACTTTTATAGTATTTTGACCCCTTTGGGGGGTAACTATTTGCCCATAGCTGGAACCCCGACAGGTGTCACCACTCCGAGTCAGTTTGGACCCGGAAACACCAGCCATCAAGAGGCGGTTCTACGTTCCTCAGAACTTCCCGATCAAGGGTCCCGCTGTCGGATTGTTATGGAGTGATTTCACAATGGAGGCTTGTATTTGTACTAAGTCGGTCCGAAAATAGTTTCGACGTACAAAAAGTTAGGAACTTGATATAATAAGTATAACGCAGAGTAATCTAGTTGTGGTCGCTGATACTTTAGTATTCGACTAACTGTCGTCCGACTGATTCACTGACCGACTCGACTGACTAACTCGTTACTCTTACTACTCATACTTATTATAGGTGGGAGAGTCTATTAACTATAGAATAGGTGTGTTCCACTATAACACGGATGCAGCTCAGCGTCCCACACAGGACGCGAATGTAGTTTATCGTCATACCCAGGACGTCTAACAGTTGAGTCTAGCAAATTAAAGTTACTAAAGTTGCTATTCGGCGTCGTCTATTCATTACTCTTAGTCTCATTTATCGGCAATATTTATTAAAATTCAAATAATCAAATCTTTTATTAAATTTCTTTTTAATACAACAGTATTAATTAATCCACAATAGTAAAGACCAGAGTTCGGATAAAACGTTTTCCTCCAGTAATTGTTTTTATTATTCTGGAATGAGTATTGTAGCAAAGGTTCCATAAAATAACTCGTAATTATTTTAAAAAATATAATAGCTGTATCTGGTTTTGATTCTTGATAATATATTAAGAAATGGACAGAATGGACAGAATTTAACGTTCTTTTTATAGATACAAGTATTTAAATATAAATTCTCTGTTTATAATAAACAGTATTAAATAATTTTACCGGCCTGAATGTCGAATTAAAAATATTCGTCCTTTGACAGGATTCGAACTTGCATCCTATACGGAACCGTCATTTACGCTGACGTGCCTTGACCGCTCGGCCAAAAGGATCATTCGGTCGGCAAGTTTATAAGCAGTAAATTCAACCTTGACAACCGAACGCTCCTTTGTGGCCGAGAGGTTAGGCACATCAGCGTAAATGACGGTTCCGTATAGGATGCATGTTCGAATCCTGTCAAAGGACGAATATTTTCTATGAAAATTTCTCGGACATTCAGGCCGGTAAATGTTATTTAATACTGTTTATTATAAACAGAGCATTTACTTAAATACTTGTATCTATAAAAAAGAACGTTAAACATAAAAATGTCTTTAATAAATATTCTTGATAATGTAGGGTTGAATATTTTCCTTACCCGTCTGTTCGATGTTATAAAGTACACTGAAATTGAAATTGGAAAAAAATGAAAAATAATTATCATCCTTGAACCTTCATGCCTGCAAAAAAAAAAAATGGAGAGTCAAAAGGGTGCGTTTTTCCCTTGACACTGCTATTATTTTAACTACCTTCACTCCTCAGAAAATGTTTATTGTTTTAAAAGTGATGACTAGAATTGTTTACTAAATAAATCCTAAACATATGATAAAAATGAATTTATACATATTTTTTTGTCCTTGGGAATTTAAAACAAAAATATTAAACGCTATTTATTTATTAGATTGTTTTCAAGAATGATTTTATATTTACAACATTATCAAAAACTAATACAATGCATTCACTAATTTATAAACGCAGAATGCTCTTTGCGGGAGACTTCTGGTGACCAATTCATAAACCTGAAAAAGTGGAGAAAATACGAAACAATCGTACATAAAAAAGGAACAAAAATATCGAAAAGTTTGTCAATTTTGGAAAATGGATTAAATATTTTTAAAAAATCATTGACAAATAATTCCACCTACTATGCCTCTTCCGGATTTCTCAAATACACTGATATCCCCAAAGACAAATATTATGAGTTCAATACCTGGCCACGAAATAAAGGGTTCGTTTCGAAATTTCAACGTTTATCACCTGAAGAAAACTGGAGTGTAAAACGACCGAAACATCGTAAACATGACAATAAAGATGAGGACAACAGTCCAGATAATGTAAATAATGTAAATAGTTACAATACCTCATCTCAGCATATAGACAGATCCTGAAGAAGGATGGAGCGTATAACGGCCGAAAGATCGTTAATATGACAATAAAGATGAGGACAACAGTCCAAACAATGTAAATAGTGTAAATAGTTACAATACATCATCTCAGCATATAGACAGATCCTGAAGAAGGCTGGAGCGTATAACAGCCGAAACATCGTTAATATGACAATAAAGATGAGGACAACAGTCCAAACAATGTAATTAGTGTAAATAGTTACAATAACTCATTTCAGCACATTGACAGATCCTGAAGAGGGCTGGAGCGTATAACGGCCGAAACATCGTGAATATGACAATAAACATGAGGACAACAGTAAACAATGTAAATAGTTACAATATCTCATTTCAGCATATAAACAGATCCTGAAGAAGCCCGGAACGTACAACGACCGAAACGTCGTAAATATGACAATCAAAATGTGGACAACAGCCCGAACAATATAAATAGTGCGAATTGTAATTTTATATCGTAATTTTATTGTTAAATTGTAATTTTATTATTACCAATATTACTGATACATAAACGATTTACGCCATAGAATTTTAATGGCTTCTATCTGGAGAGAAACAATTTAAAATCGTTAAACTATTTAAGATCGTTGAATGAAATATTGGATTTAAGACTTTTATTTGGAAAAAGATTTCCACACCTAATCTCAAGATTAAAACAGTAAAAAATGCAAATACAAACGTTTTCGCTGGCTTATGTATTTTCAATTTCTCTCTTGATAAACCTACATTATTCAACATATGGCATTCAAACAAGATAATACCCCAATTCATACTGGATTAAAATGGAAAAAAACTGGCTTAGTAAGATAGTAGATACTGACAAGCTGAAAATAATTTTTCGATACTCACACTTAATACACCGGGTGTAACACGAAAATTGTTTAAATCATGTAAAACTAAAATTGTCCATTTAAGATTTGAACTGTTGTATTTTGGAAATGATTAAAGATATCTTACTGCAATTCTCCGAGTTTTTATAACACTTTTGGACTCTACTTTCAGTAATATGAATGTATAATAACTCTCCAAGCTGAACAGAAGAATTGTGATTAAATCGATCATAAACGAAAATAACATGTTCATCATTAATCATAGGTAAGGATAGGAAGTTCATGGAGGATTGAAATTGCGTTCAAATATAATTATTTATTTAAAAATATGATTCCAACTCGCGACATAAGAGGTCTCATGTTTCAAAACAAGAGCCGAAAACTTCAATATGATTATTTGAATTAAATTGAGTTAAAGTAAGCTCTGTTCCATCTTCAAGCGAAAATTTTTTTGGGAATAACGTATTTCTGAAATTTACGTGTTTTAATAA
>CAHIKZ030005079.1:217500-297500 GCA_903632075.3 Acanthosepion pharaonis | reverse complement strand
GCTTAAAAAAAAATGACTAGGAAATTGGTTTCAATGACAGGAGAGGTAGCACAAGATTTTAGACGCCATTCTAAATCCCATGCCAAAATCCAAAACAAAACAAAAAACAACTGAATTTTATATTAATTTCGCCCAGTACAAGGCTCGAGTGCTACTCAAGGTAGAGCAAATTGGTAAGTAAATGAAGCGTATGATATGATTGGATAAAGTGGTGGGAATTGAAGTTTATGAGAACGAGGAAAGATTGACCCCTAACTTGAAGAGATCAAGATTAAAGTGTTCCGGAAAGGCAATTACAAGAGAGTATGTTAACCAAATTGGCGGTTCTTGGGAAAAGGATGGACGGATGGAATTTTCTTTTTATATTTGGAACACGGGGGGGGGGCGATCCGACGCTGTGGAAGCGGAATAGTGTTTCCTAGATGTAAAGATCTGAACTGGTGAAACGAAAGAATGATGCTCATTGTGAATATTTGCCGTGGAATCAGAAATTTTTCCCCAAAAGAATGTTCGAACGATTCTGAAATCAATCAAAACAGGAAAATAACGATCATGCAGCGCCATTTCAGATGTGATTGCAATACGCCTAAATATATAGCATAGCAGAGGGAGTTGCTTAAACACTGAAACGATAGGATAAACCATCCGTTCTCCAAAACCATTGGCAATATATTGAATAGAAATGTTCAGCTTGAGATCAGAAGTGAACTCTTACCACCCAATAGACTTTAAATATACGGAGCTTTGTTGTGAATGGAGATAATGAAGATGTTCAGAAAATAATGTCAGATTTTAAAATAAATATTTTAATTGCATTCTGGTCTATTATTATAATTGCATAAAAATATATTACTTATTCCTAATGATTAATGTATCTTTTTTTGTTAATTTTATATCAATCCCTTTTAGAATTATGTTCACAAATATGTGACGCACCCTGTATACAATGGAAAATAGTATGAGGTTGTTCGGGAAATAGTGTCAGATTTTAGAATTAACCCTTTATGTTCTAATATATTATTATAATAGTTGCACTAAAATATATTGCTTGTTCCTAATGATTAAAGTGTCGTCTTTGTTAATTTTATGTCAATCTATGAATTATGTTCACAAATACGTGACGCACCCTGTATAGACTGGAAAATAGTAATAGCTTGTTCGGAAAATAATGTCCGATTTTCGAAAATATATCTTTTGTCTTCTGGGCTATTATTATAAAAGTTGCAGAAAAATTTATTCCTCATTAGTAATGAGGAATAACTAATGAGTATATATGGTTTCATGATTTGGTTGATTGTTTTGGAGTTAGACGAGATAAAGTGTTCGATCCGAAGATCCAGCATATATCGCCTGAAGAAGACCGGAGCGTACAACGCCTGAAACGTCATGAATATGACAATATAAAATGTAATTACAATGTAAATAATATAAATAGTTACAAAACTAAGCTCATCAATTTAGACTTTTCCTGGAGATGAACGAAGCGTACAATAGCCGAAACATCGTGAATATGACAATAAAGGTGAGAAGAACAGTCCAAACAATGTAAATATGCAAATAGTTACAATACCTCATCTGAGAAATATAAACAGATCCTGAAAAAGTTCGAACCGTACAACGGCCAAAATGTCGTAAATATGAAAATAAAGATGGGGACAATATTCCAAACAATGCAAATAGTGTAAATAATTACAATATCTCATCTCAGAAATATAGACATATCCTGAAGAAGCCCGAAGAGTAAAACGGCTGAAACGTCGTGAATATGACAATAAAGATGAGGACAGCAGACCGAACAATGTAAATAGTGTAAATAGTTACAATACCTCATCTCAATTATATAGGCAGGTCTTGAAGAAGACCGAAGCGTAAAACGGCTGAAACGTCATGAATATAATAATAAAGATGAGGATAACAGTCCGAACAATGCAGTGTATATAGTTACAATACCTCGTCTCAGAAAGATAAACATAAAAAATATATACCTACATATATTGTTTGATTATTGCCATAATTATTGTTTATGACTGTTGTGAAGTCCTTACTACACATGCGTAGTCCCACTTCTCCTCCTAAATGGAGTAGTTATATAGTCTGCGCACTTCGGAGATGTTAATTGATTAATCAAAATATCACTTAAATGATATTATTCTTTTCAGAATATTCAACTCATTCGTTTCAATCATATCTGAAAGGAAATTTGAAAAACGCTACGAAAGTTTGTTCGGACCCAATATTTTATCTGGAGGACAGGATGATATTAGTTTCACTGGGGTTGATTCCTAAATTGTTAGCGTAAACCGTGAAATTTTAATATATTGATTCGTGAAAATATTTACATAGCGTAAATATGAACGATCAATTTAGTGCTTTCAAGTTTCCCCATTGTAGCAAAAATATATGAATTGCTTCCGGCAAATGATTTATGAGATTGTTCGTTGCACTTCCTGAATTATTAATTAATTCACTTGTATCGAATCAAATATGATCAATTTGATATTCTACTGGGACGAATTACTCGAATGAACGCAGTAAGATATCGATTTACAAATATCCATGGTGAAGGAGTGTAATTGTCTCGTCAAATCCTGACTCGCATATGGATATCATATGCACAGCGTCCAATTCGTTCAGAAATGTCTAGCCTATCAGCTGTATAGAATCTGTTTCTCAGATCAATGATTAAAAATGGCACCAAGCGGATGAATCCTGTTGGGTTTAAAGAAAATAATCCTTAAAGCAGGAGTTCCCAACCATTTTTGTGTCATCGTCCACTTTTACATGGAAACAATCTCACCGCCTTCCTGTATAGGGAATATTCAAAAACCAACCAAAATTGTTTGGTAAAAGTTTGTTACTGGTTCATAAATTAACTTTATGATGAAGTAAAAAAAATCCAAAGGGAGGTAACAAATAACGCTGAATTATGTGGCGGTTTGCTGCTGCTTCTACCATATTAAAGAACAAACAAAATCAAACTTGAGCACTGAGAAATATATATATATATATATATATATATATATATATATATATATATATATATATATCATTTTTTTTTGGTCAAGGTTAGTTTTAGGGTTAGTGTTAGAGTTGCAAGTCTTGGCAAAAAATTAAACGATTTTTGTTCATAATTATAAAATTATAATGAATATATACTACGAACAACTAATAAAAATTCAGCAAATATTTTGTTGTAGTCCTTGGTCTTCCCTTATCTTACTATTTTTATATCTATCGGGAAACATTACAGACCAATTATTTGCGAATTTTGACTCAGGAGCTCGGGCAGAAGGGTTAAAATTGTTCATGAACGCATGACTTAAAGGGTCAATAGGATTACTGAAGATAGAGTGAGAACGGGAACAACAAAAAAGGCTTTCGACATTTACATAATGATTCAGTTCTATATATATATATTCAGTTCAAATATTTCGAAAGATTTTTTGGATATACACTCTTGTACAAATTAATTAAAACAAAACGAATAATTCCATTATTTTTGGAGTCTGTCTATATTTCTGAGATGAGGTATTATGTACATTATTTACATTATTCGGACTATTGTCCTCATCTTTGTCGCCGTATTTATTACAACATTTCGGCCGTTGTACGCTCCGGCCTTCTTCAGGTGGTTGGAATGTCGAACTGAACCCTTTATTTCGCTCACTGGGGTAAGACTGTTCTAGTGCCATGTTTGATGTATGTCAGTTATCAGTTAGCTCCTGTTAATTTCCCTCTGAAAGTTCTCCACTGCCTTAACTGGGTATTGAACTCACACTCTTTGGTTCCTGTCACTGGATCTAACCAACGCCTTTATCCACTGTGCCATGTGTCTTTGGGTATGAATTTCTGGGTGTTATAAACCTAATGTCTTCAGCAATAATTTTTTTAGCAGTGCTCATATTGCAATTTTGCTGTTATCATTGCATGTTTTTACCAGAGCTCATATTGCAACTTTGTCTACCCCAGTGAGCGAAATAAAGGGTTCAGTTCAACATCCCAACCACCGAAACGTTGTAATAAATATGGTGACAAAGATGATGACAATAGTCCGAATAATGTACATAATGTCCATTATTTTTTTTTTTCATATTTTCCTATGAAACATGTTAGTACTTCGCATGTCCATTCCACAAAGTCTTTCCTTGCAGACCACAGATTCGTGATTGGATTTAAATCAGGAGAGTTTCCAAGCCAGTCTATAGTACTTTGATTTGCTCACTGGTAACGCTTGCCAGTGTGTTTGTGCAACATTACACATTTCGTATGCTTCTTTGGAGTAACATCCATTGCATACAATGGCTGTAAACAACTAATCGACAGTCGAGACAATAGTGTCTGGGCGTGATGAAAATCTGATGCAATGACAGATAACGCAATATTTTTCAAGGCCAAACAAATTTCACCATACACACCGAAAATAGATTCATATTACTGTACACCACTGCAAATGACCCAATCTGAGGAAAAAAATAGAAATCGATTACACCCTGTCATTCCATTGATTCTAAAACTGGCTGTATTGTGAAGAAAAGCAATCTAAAGCGGCGGTTTCAATTAATTTGCACAAGGGTGTATATCTCAAAACTATACAAAATATTTGTTGTTTCCGGAGATATTTATACCTTATCTAGAAATGTGACCCATTTATTCACTTTTAACATCCTGTTTAGGATTTCTTTTTATACAAATTATTGGCGTATCTCGCTTTAATATTTTTTCTAGTAATATATGCTAAAATACGTTTTTAATACTCAAAATGCTATATCGCACACCAAAATTTCCAAGCGCCTCCCAGTTACTGTTCAGTTGCTCATCACCCATCCAACAGTAGATAACGCCCGCCGGCGGGCGATATCGCCTAAGTTGGGAAACCCTGTTTTATAGGATATCTTCTTTACTGCTGTCCAGTGCGTTTGCGATGCAGCATTTTTTTAATAGATTTTTCCGATGTTGTATAATTATCCAATTCTCTTGGACGCCACGGCATAGAAATATCCATTTTAAACCATAATGTGTTTATAATTTTTCTTTCTCCTTACGTGAGTTTATTTTCCGCATAAGCTTGTTGCATTTTCTGTGGACATGTCCAGGCATTTTTTAAACTTTTCATCCCAAGCAAGTCAATAAATTCCACTCAGACGCAAGGAGTTGCTGAGAGTGAACGTAACTGGGAAAGCGTTATTGAGGAGAAATAGGACAATAAAAGAACGGATCTCAAGGAGCATGGAGGTAACGATTAATATTGCATTTAGATGTTTGAAGATCGCATCTGACAGCAAAAAAGACTCTCGGATAAGAGTTCCATAAGCGAAATGTGCGGGAGAAGTTACATCTAGCAAACTCATCAGTGAAATTATGAGATCTAGCTATCAAATCTAGTACTAAGTATAAAAGTGTTCTATTCTGAACATGAAGTGTGTAAGAATTGTGCAATTGATGTGTATATACGAGAGTTCTCGGCTATTCTAATGGCTATTATCAAGGATTAGCGATTAACAATGTTTCTAGAGTGATGGCAATGTTTTTCTTTCTTATTTTCCAAATACGGTCAGCACACAGATATACGATATATATATATATATATATATATATATATATATATATGTGTGTGTGTGTGTGTGTGTGTGTGTGTGTGTGTGTGTGTGTGTGTGTGTGTGTGTGTGTAAAAATAAATATAAATATATATATATATATATATATATATATATATATATATATATATTCATTTATATATTATATGCATGTACACATATTAGAAGGCGCTCAATATCAGAGATAGAGCTAACATATTTTAACGAATATATATATATATATATATATATATCCGCTATAACAGCATAACTATATATATATATATATATATATATATATATATATCCTGTATAACAGCATAACTATTCATTCCACAAAATATCTTTAAAAACACTAAATTAATTGAGTTTTTTTTTCATGTTTTTAGATAAGACGTTTAGCCATCTTGACACCATTTACCGTAAGAATCACTGAAAAAAAACACTTTGAGTTATTCAGCTAGAAAGAAAACAGATTAAAATTGTTTTGTCGCAGCCCCAACTATATCTTCCCAATGGTGAGAGGAAAAATAACATTCAGACCTTCAGTAATGGTACCAACATTCATACTCTGGCTTCCATCTTCAGAGTCTATTCAAGAACCAAATAAGTTTTAAAAAGTGAGAATAGTAGAAAGGAAAACTGGATCAGGAGGTCACAACAGGAAGAGGGATGATCATTTCAATTTAGAGCTAAAGATAACAATTAGAAAAGATCTAACTCAATCCATAAGACGTTTGGTAGGTAAAAGAGAAGTTTTAGCTATGACAGTCCAAAGGACTTTAAAAAAAGGACATGAAAATTAAATCGTACGTGAAACCTGTGAGGCAGCTTGTTACTCCAGGACTAAAAGTTAGAAGGTTAGAGAGGGCGAAGATCATCTTGAATAAGTTAGAAAATGATCCTAGAAGATAGATAGATAGATAGATAGATAGATAGATAGATAGATTTGCACTTTATACCAATCATTCATGAACATCTGATCCGTAGCTACGCTGAATTAATGATGAACATGTCATTTTCATTCATGATAGATTTCATTACCATTCTTCTATTGGACTTGGAGAGAAATTATACATTCTTATTGCGCAAAGTAGTTTCCAATAACATTATCAAAACCTCAGTGATATCCAGTAAGATATCTTTAATCATTTGCAAGATACAACGGTTTAGAGCTTAATCTAACAATTTTGGTTTTACACGATTTGGACAATTTTGCTGTTCCAACCGGTATATATATATATATATATATATATATATTTCAATAAATAATTATATTTATGCTCTACTTTTGTATCGAGCACTATTTTTTAAAAATAAATAACTAAAATACTAAGGAACTTTAGATTATTTGCCTAACCAGTTCCTTCCTATTTTCTATATATTTTCACACATACATATATATATATATATATATATATTTTATCCCATGCAAGACAATAAAGCCTTTGAGACGCAAGGGGTTACCGAGTGTGAGTGAATATAAGAAAAAGAAAACATTATTAAGCAGAAAGTGCAATAAAAGAAGAGATAGAATATAACGCTTGATATTGCATTTCGATTTTTGAAAATCAAAGTTGACTGGAAAGCAAGAAGCCAGAAGAGAGTTCTACAAGCGAGAAGTGCATGAGAAGAAACTATCAGCATAGAACTTACGGTTACATCTTGTCATTTCAACTGTAAAACGATGGGACCTCGTCGCCAATCTAGTACTGCGCTTAAATTAATAAAATAGGTACGTCAGAACAATTACCATAAAAGTATTTAGAGAAAAGCATATGGAAGATATATTATGGTGGGGGAAGGTGTAATGAGAATGCTGTGTAAATGCCGTGTTTCAAAACATAATGCTAGATTCAAAAGTTGAACAAATGTTAAATTTCCCATAGACTTACCTGTTACATATGCGAAGATGTCAGTACGTATTATATACGAGGGAGTCCACATTTTCGTCGCCTAAAATTAAGCTTTGCGTATTATACACGACTGTTTATGGCATATCAGATCACAATTTCCCCTTTTCTTCATAGAACTGAATCGTTATGTAAATGTCAAAAACCTTTTTTGTTGTTCCCCTTCTCACTCTATCTTCAATAATCCTATTGACCCTTTAAGTCATGCGTTCATGAACAATTTTAACCCTTCTGCCCGAGACCCTGAGTCAAAATTCGCAAATAATTGGAATGTAATGTTTTACAGGAGATATAAAAATAGTTATAAGTGTTTACCCACCGTTCAACCGGTGGCTGAGCTTTAAGTCATTTTTCTCTACCACTGTTCAACCGGTGGCTGGGCATTACGCCATTTTTCTCAACCACAGGTAAAGTGGTGGTCAGGGACCAAAGACTTAAAAAAATTTCATAAACTGTTATGAGACCTTACCCATAATAACATAATGGACTATTCCATACATAATAAATACTGCGCCTCAAGAGGAAGCAGAGTGTTCAGTCCGAAGTCAGACGTCCCGCTGATCGGCTGATCGGTTGAACTCTCTGCCTTCGGGCGGGGAGGAACCCGAAGGAGGCTACGCCGAAGGGCGGATTCTCTTTCGGCGAGGTAAACCGACCCCGAACCCGTTTATACGGGTTCAATGGGCATATTTTTGGCCGAGCCCACGGGCTCGGAGATCCCACGTTAAAAAGGCCTTGTGCCACATGACGCCCTCGTGGGAGGGTGACTGAATATCGTTCAGCCTGATGTCTGGAGTGAAGTCCGTCAGGAGTCTGTCAGTCAGTCAGAGCGAGCGAGCCAGTCAGTCGAGTCAGAGGCAGTCCGAAACAGAGTCGCGTTCAGACAATTACTACTAAACCTGATTGTTCGTACTAACACTTTCTACTTCTCTGTATATATTCCTGTTTGTAATATATGTGTTCTTCCATATCCGTGTTCGAGTTCTTCGTTACTGGTTCTACCTTGGACTATCACCGTGGTACAAGGAACCGGACCATAACATAAACAAACATTACAGAATGATGAAAAAATCTATTCACTTAGTTATTGGAGATAGTAACACACTAAGACAAAATTACGCGCTTTTGATAGCTTCCAATGAGCTATATTCTCCTTCTTCCTTAAAATGATGTCATCTACACTGACATGGCTAACTGCCAGTGACTAATAAATGGTAGAAATATTACTTTTTTATATTTGGTCTTCTGGCATAGTAGTATCTTCTGTTTTACACTGACACAGACAAATAGACGAATATATGTTTGTTTATAATTTTGTTCTTTGTGTGAACTTATTTTTACGGAAATTTTGTTGCATTTTTGTGTCCACATCTTCGGGTATCTACTCGAAATACTGTACAGATTTCATATTTCACAACCTAATGTAACTATACAATTGCGCCTTCTTGGGATCTCGTTTTCAACTGACGTGAAGTGGAACGATTATATTGAATCAATTGCTAGGACTGCCGCTAGGAAAGTGGGTTCACTGTGTCGTACTAGACAGTTTTTCTCACCTGAATTTATAGTTCCGTCATTTGAGAGATTTTTGACTTTATGTTCTACAGTCATATTAATAGTATGGCAGATTAACATTATCTCAGGGCTAGAGCTGCCCAGTCCTCTTATGTCTGTTTTGATAATCTAAGAGCATCTACAAGGCCTTGTAGGTTATGAATTACCTTCCACCCTACACCCCATTTCTTATAGACAAAATATTGCGAGCCTCTCACTAGTGTATTGCTATTTCCATGACATATGTTCTAAGGAGCTACATTCCTTACTTCCACCATCCCTGACCTTTACAACCTTTTCATTCCTTTTGTATTCCATTAATAAGGAGTAAGTTCCACTCAGACAGCTTCTTCCCAACTACTACTGCTTTGTGGAATAGATACCCGGCAGGATGTTTTCCCGATCTCTATCTTGACCTCTTCATGTCTAGTTGATGCTAATCTCTAGGGAGAGCAACTCATTGCGCCATTTTGGTCTCACGTCGTCTACTGGCATGAAGGGGAGTGATTATATTGAATCAATTGCTAGATCTACTGCTAGCAAAGTTGGTTCACTGTGTTGTGCTAGACAATTTTTCTCGTCAGGATCCGTCTTGCGCATTTATATATCTGCCATCTGTCAGTGCATTGAATACTGCTGTCATATCTGGTCTGGTGCTCCTGTTATATATCGCGAGATTTTGAAAAAATTCCAAGAATGGTCTTTAAAATAATCGATCCTGACCTGGCATGTTCCAACCGACTAAAATATTTACGTGGAAATTGTGCAGATCAGCTGTTCTTATTGCATTGTCTACATGCATTTAAGCGTGTTGCTAGATTGGCAACTCGATTTTACTGTTGGACTAGGTAGATGCAACCGCCAATTCTATTCAAACAGTTTCTTTTCTCGCACTTCTCACCTGTGGAACTTTCTTCCGGTTTCTTGCTTTCCTGCTACTTAGAATCTTCAAACATTTAAATGCAGCATCGATCGCTATCTTCTGTCTTCCTGAATCCTGTTCTTTTATTGTCCTTTCTCTTCAGTTCTTCTTCCAAAAGTTTTTTCATTCACTTTCCCTCCCTATAATACCCTGCGTTCTAGTGACATTATCGCCTTGCTTGGGGTGATATGATTAATGCATACATACATATATATATATATAAATATATATATATGTGTGTGTGTGTGTGTGTGTGTGTGTGTGTGTGTGTGTGTGTGTGTGTGTGTGTGTGTGTATTTAGGCAGCAAGTTCTCTTTTAGGCATGAATAAATAACAGACATTATGTCTGCTGATTTTTAACAAAATCCGTTCATACTCACGAATACCCTAAATTGATATTAAAGGATGAGAGAAATGTACTATAGTTGTTTAAATTTCTTTTATTTTCATTTCCCAAGTACTTTCGATCTTCTTCCAAGATCATCTTCAGGGGTGCAAGATCATCAAGGGGCGCAAGTAATATAAAACTATATGTTGTTGGGGGGGTACAATTCTTTATACAAAGTTGTGCGTTGTTGTCCATTACTCAGCACATTGTCAACCGTTTTGCATTTAAAAGCATATTGAAAATAATTATGGTGATGTATAACAACGCTCAACTTTGTATAAATACTTGTACTAATGAACAATGTATACTTTTGTACTACTTGCACCCCTGAAGATAATAGTGGAAGAAGATCGAAAGTACTAGTGGAAATGAAAATAAAAGAAATTGAAACAGCACATTTCTCTCATCCTTAAACATTAATACATTGAAGGTTATTCGTGAGTATCAAAAGATATTGTTAAAAATTAGTAGACATAATATCTGTAATTTATTCAATCATATATATATATATATATATATATATATATATATATATATACTCTTATTTTCAGTAAATAGGATCTGGATAAAATACTGTGCGAACTTTAAATCTTGATTAAATTTAGCTGCTACAAATTCTAAAAAGTCAGTACGCATTATACATTTTTATCAGAATTTTACAGCCTAAAGTTAGCAGTGAATGCTATGAACGGGTGCCAATTACACTAAACTTTTAAAATATATTGTGAAAAGATTTTTACCATTTTATTTATCATTAGAATGCATTGTTACACTAATATCAAATCCTTATGGTGAATATGAATTCAAAAAATAACTTAGTTCGCTTCAAGTTAAGAATAAACATTTCCAACTAAACATACCGTAAATATTCCATAAAAAGGATTAATATTGTTATTTACAACTTATAACAGCATGATACTGTTGTAAAATATAACGAATGGGGACCTACGACTCACTAATGAAAGAAAAACAATTTAAAAATCAATAGTTAAAATATTTCATTTAACAATTCAGACAACTTAAGACCAGTAAAATTTAGATTAAAACTAGTTTTAATTTTAATTAAATAGAAAACAAAATAGTAATAGAATGATTTCAGTCATAAAATCTATAATTTTCATTTTCCTGGACACTTTTTTTTTCATTTATAATTGAGTAAATAAATGTAATCTCATATGAATATCAAATTAAGAACGCATTTGCATAGCAATAATGATTATCAAATAACACAGCCAGACAATAACGGCCATTTTTTCGCTTTATTTCTTTTCCAAATGCGCCAAAACACATGTAATTTAATTGTTGTTTTTCTTTGGTATTTTTTTAATAATTATAATTTATTTGGAAAGGTTATTTACTTTGATTCAATGGAGAAAACTATGAACATTTTTGTGAGAATATTGGCATTTGGAATATCGATTAATTCTTAAATTCGAATTGGGTTGGTGGATTTTACAGAATATCAATTTTTTGTTGGCATATTGAATTTTGAAATTATCTTCTATACGTGAGTCTATAGATAACAATCTACCGGCTTTACACTGAAGTCTATCGATAAACATCCGTCGATTTCATACTTGAGTTTATAAGCAAATATTCGTCGTTTTTATACTTGAGTCTAAAAAAGAACTTCGGTCGGGAGTCAATCGGTAAACATTGGTCAGGTTTATATTTGAGACTTTGTAGGTCAGAGGTTCCCAAACGGCGCTGCACCCCTGATTGGTGCAGCGAAAAAGATAGCAGGTAAGGACAATCAAAGATTTAAAAACAGTTTCAAAACATTCATATGCCAAAAATAAATATGATTTCAAACTTTAAAATATTATGGATTACTTTTAATTGCATGCAGGAATCCCGTTATAAATAGTTATAAATAATAATTGACCGATTTTATCATTTGGGATATTTTTGCATTATACCAAGTATTGAGAATATTGTAAATCGGCTCTGCAAATTGGAGGAGAGAGTTATCAATGATAATGTTCTGACTTTCGAATCTGCGGTTATCTCCCTTTAATTCTCTCTCTGTCTTTTTTATTTTTAAATGTACTTTTTATCACATAAAATTTGGTGAGGTGCGTGCAAATTTTCATTCCGAAAATATGGCCCGGAGGGAAAGAAGTTTTGGATCCACTGTTTCAGTTCGTATAATGTGAACATTGCCCGAGTTTAAATCTGTATTAAACATGGAGACATATGTCTGGTTGATATATGTATATATAGGAAAATATTGGTTGAATTTTAACTTGCGTCTCTAGGTGAAGTCAAGCTGCGTATATACTTGAGTCTATTAACTAACATTTATTGGGTTTACATTTGAGTCTATAGGGAGACATTTGAGTGTGTAGCAAATATTGTTTGGGTTTATACTTGAGTTTCTAGTAGACATTTATACGCGAGTCTATATGGTGATATTTGGTTGGTTTATACTTATAAATGTGTCTATAATAAAGACTGGTTGGTTTTATAATTGAGTCTAGAGTAAAGATTGGTTGGGTTTATATTTGAATCAATAGTAAAGACTTATTCATTTTATACTCGAGTCTATAATAAAAACTGGTTTTGGTTTATACTTGAGTCATTAGTAAAGATTGGTTATGTTTATATTTGAGTGTATAATAAACATTACTTGAGTCTATAAGTAAACATTGAGTGGATTTATACGTGAGTATACAGCATAACATTCATCGGTTTTATACGTGAGTCTATATGTATATATGTCTATACTTTAGACTATAGTAAAGATTCGTTGGGTTTGCATTTGACTCTATATTGAAGACTGAATGGGTTTATACTAGAGTCTATAGTAAAGATTTATATATGAGTTTATAGCTAAGTTTGGCTGGGTTTATGCTCGAATCTATAATGAAGATTTAAATATGAATTTATAGCAAAGATTGGCCGGGTTTATGCTCGAGTCTATAGTAAAGACTAGATGGTTATACTTGAATCTATTGTTCAGATTTCTTGAGTTTATACTTATACTCGATTCTATAGTAAAGATTGGTTGGGGTTATACTTGAGTCGATAATAAAAAAAAAATTCGTTTATACTTGAGTCTATAGTAAAGACTGGTCGGTTTACACTCGAGTCTATAGTAAAGATTGGTTGGGTTTATAGTTGATCTATATAGTAAAGATTGATTGGGTTTATACTTGAGTCTATAATATTTTTTTTTCGTTTTTAAATGAGTCTATAGTAAATATTAGTTGGGTTTATACTTTAATATATAGTAAAGATTTTTTTTCACTTTTACTTGAGACTATATATAAAGATTAGTTTGGGTTTATACTTGAGCCTATAGTAAAGACTGGTTAGTTTACACTCTAGTCTATAGTAAAGATTGTCTGGGTTTATGATTGAGTCTATAGTAAAGTCTAGTTGATTTTATATTTGAGTTCTATAATAAATATTGGCTGGGTTTATACTTGAGTCTATAATAATGATTTTTTCGCTTTTACTTGAGTCTATAGTAAAGATTATTTGGGCTTATATTAGTCCTATAGTAAAGACTGATTGATTTATACCCGAGTCTATAGTAAAGATAGATTGGGTTTATAGTTGAGTATATAATAAATACATTTTTTCATTTATACTTGAGACTATATATAAAGATTAGTTAGGTTTTTACTTGAGCCTATAGTAAAGTCTTGGCCTATACTCGAATCTATAGTAAAGATTGGTTGGGATTATACTTGTGTTCTAAAGTAAATTTTGGTGGGGTGTATATTTGAGTCAGTAAGAATCAATCAAGAATACGCAGAATTTTAACCCATTGCTGGTGATGCTATCGGCATATCGTGCACTCCGTTAATAGCGAAGATTACTTTATAATATTATTAAAATTTGAAAGAAACAGTGCTGTGTAATTTGAATAGCTGTTAAATTTCTATTATTCTTACTGGTCTTATCTATGAAAGATTATCAAAACAGTGCTGCATCTGTGTGTATGCTTTTTGCGTTTCCGGTAATTATTAGTTCATAAAATTTCACAAATAGAAAATATAAATGAAATCCTTTTTTGATGTCTTTAGTCATTCCTGAGGATGCTTGGGGAGTAAGTTGACTGTTGTTCCAGAAATCAATTCTTCACATCATTCCATGATATCGATGTGGTTGATAAATCTTTAGTCATTTCTTCGTTTAAGTGCCATATTATCAGAATATGGGCGACCATATATCTGCACGACTTCCTGCCTTTTATAGTTCCAAAATCGATCCTTTGCCATTCCGTTTTTCTTTGTTTCGCCACCCATTCAAAATTATAAGTAGATTACTCGCAGTTCTCCCCTGCTTCTCTTTCCTTTAATAAGTCTTGTGAGTGTTAAATTCTCCAGGCGCACTTTTCTTATTATCTGTCTCGGAAAATATCGGCCGTCTTTTTTCTGGTTGTAAATATCAGTTTCCCTGAAATTCCTGTTTTGCTTAAAACTTTCTCGTTCCTCACAGGTTCTACCCATTGCATTGCAAGCACTCATCGGTAGAACAACATCTATTCTTCTTTTGGGATTGTGGGGTGAGTGGGGAACATTTACTGACATACAGGAGATTATATATAACACAGAAGTTCAGCACTCTTTTCTATATTTCTAAGGGTATTTTTTTCTTTCTCTTAACGCCATCGAGAAAGTAGACAGTTGTGTAATCCGGAAAGAAGATTACAAGAAACGGTACCTTACTTCCGGAGGTCAAAAGAAGGGTTGTGCTTGGCTGGACAGGAAAAGTTTATAACATCATGAAAAGTCCTAAGTCAAACCAAGAGAAATTTGTTTAATGAATATTTTCTGTCGGGGATGACATGGAAATAAAACATGGTCGCTCAACATCAGTACTGCAGAGACTTTTGCAATGGACCAGCGCAAAATAGAGCAAATCATGCTCAGCATTGCCTTACGTGTCAGGTAACAGAAGTCTGGAGTGAAGGACATGACTGAGACCATCAAAAAGGGTAAACATGGATGGGGGTGAACGTCAACGACTATTAGAGAGATAGCATGGACACCAAGGCGCTGGAAAGAAAAGGTAGAAGGGGGCCAAAATCAAGATGTCATGACAAACTGGACCGATATATCGTCCCCCAATGGTCCAGTATGATAAGAAGTGGTGGGAGTCAAACAGGAGGGATTTCTTTGGCTTTAAGTAACATAAGAAAGTTCTGGACTTTGATTTGAAGAGCTGTGAAATGAAGGGCCAAAGCACAGAAAAAGAAAAAGGGGGAATCACTTGGATTCAACTGCAGATTGGAGCGAATGACATAATCGAGAGTATCAAGAAGAGCAAACATAGATAGGAGTGGCCACGTCCCTCGTCTCCAAGACAACAGCCAGACTATTAGAGCGAAGAAGAAAAAAACGATTAGGTCCAAAAGCAAGATGGCGCGACAAACTGACATGGCCCAGTATGGACACACATAAATGACACCACTACAGTCAGGGCACACATGGATTACACCACCAGTGTTTGGACACACATAAATGTCACCACCCGTGTTTGGACACACATGACTTTTACCATTTGTATACGGTCACACATAAATGACACCACCAGATTCTGGACACACAAGAATTACCCCACCTTGATAAGGACACTCACAAATCACACCAGGATACACGTAAATTACACCACCTGAGTCAGGACACACGTAAATTATACCACCAGAGTCAGGACACCACCTAAGTAACTTAAAATACACTACCTAGGTAACTCTAATCCCATCATACTGCCTCCATAGGGTCGAATCCCCCTCATTTCCTTCGTAATCCATTTGTAACGAAGAAGTTCCAGTCAGGCAACTTCTTCCAAAGAACACCCACCTTGTGGAACAGATTCCCAGGTGGATGCTTCCGGAAAAAAACAAAACCCTAACCTCTTCAGTTCCATCGTCAATCGTTATCTATCCTCTGTTCTCAAAATGTTCACCAGGTACGTCCTCCTTTACCACTTCCCTCATCCAGTAACACTCTACTTTGAGTGGTTCTTGAGCCTTGTATTCTGAGAACATTAGTGTAAACAATGTAGAATATCTGTTGCGTACAGTGACATTATCCTTAACTTTCAATTTGTAGAAATTAATGTCTTCCCACTTTAAAACATGTAGCAAATATCAACATGTAGCAAACACGAACATGTAGCAATGTGTTGTCCGACTGGGAAGTTCGAATGTATTTTCTGCAAATCTATATTTCATAAACGGTTCTCCCATGAAAGTTATTAAATGGTGCATGTGTCAATTTATTATTCATTTCGATGCATCCAAATTTAGTCCATTGATGGCCAAAGATGCATTGCAAAAGCTAAGCAGAGTATTAAGAGACAGGAAAATTTCGTTAGAAGCAAAGAAAAGAGAACTGAACTGTTACGTGATGTCTGTCCTCCTGTATGGCAGCGAATGTTGGACAGTCTCTTCAAAGATGAAGAAGAGACTCGAAGCAACAGAAATATGGTTCTACTGAAATATGCTGAGGATACCATGGGCCAAACGTGAGCAATGACGAAGTTTGGTAGAAAATGAAAACAAAACGGAAACTTAGACTTAACATCAGGGAGAGGCAGTTTAAATTTCTGGACACGTAATGAGGAAGGAGGGCTTGGAAAATCTGATACTCACAAGGCAGATTGAGGGAATGTGGGACAGAGAAACGCAGCGCTTAATGTACTTGATGAACTTAAGTAAGTGGATGATAAAGCAATGTTTGAGAGAGATAACAAAAAGGCAAAACTTATTAAGAGCTACAAGGGACAAGAAGATGTGGAGAGCCATGATCGCTACGTCCTGAAGGCATAGAAAAGAAAGAATTGAAAATTGATTTTTTTTTCTAGTTTCCGATGTAGATATTAGCTGCACAAATCGAGGGATCCTTTTATTTTATTTTTCTCTCGACTTGATAGCAAAAATATTGAACGTTATTTATTCATTAAATTGTTGATGTACAAGAATAATTTATGTATTCAAGATTATAAATCTATATTTGCTTACCCGGATGCTTGTCACGTTTTTAATAAGATCGGAAAAACGGAATATTTACACTATATGTGGGTCTGTCTCTGTCCGTAGCTTGTCGGGCACTTTATACAAACAACGGTTAATTAGATTTGATTGGAAATATATTTTAATTAAGTAATTGATCGTTTATATATATATATATATGTATATGTGTATGTGTGTGTGTGTGTGTGTGTGTGTGTGTGTGTGTGTGTGTGTGTGTGTGTGTGTGTGTGTGAAAATATATAGAAAATAGGAAGGAACTGGTTAGGTAAATAACAATAATAAAAAAACACAATAATAAGATCTTGAACAAACCCCCATGCCTAAACAGTATTAATAAAAACCCTGCACTTAAATCAGACAATAAAAGGGAAAAATTATGTAACTGTAGAAACCTAGAAGACAGCCCATTAGAAAATAAATGCTGCATTAAATCTGTGGTATACCAATGCACTATATCATAAACTGAGAGTCCTAGCACTAATATGATATACATTGGGTCCACGAAGAATGATTTTAAAGATAGGTGGAGGCAGCATAAGTGTTCTTTCAATAATATAAACAAAAGAAATCAGACTTCCCTATCTAAATATTTTTGGCATCTGAAGGAAACAAATAGGACACCTAAAGTAAAATGGAAAATTATAAACAAGGCTAGAACATGTAAAACTTGGGATGACCCATGTCCTTTGTGCCTCCATGAGAAATTGCACATTATTAAGCTTCTAAATAATAATAATCTTTTAAATCAATAGACATGGTTTGAATTATTAAAAAACAAGTTTATTGTTTAATCCATAGCCCATCATCAGATTTATGGTTTGAATTATTAGCTAAAAACATGCATACAATATAACACCCTTCATAATCCATAGCCCAAATAAATAGTTTAAATACCCTAAAAAAAGATAACTTTTATGAAGTCGTCAAAAACAAACGTTACGACAGTTTTTTATATGCACAAATCCCTTTCATAAAAAAAAAAAGATAAAAAATAAATAAATCTCCATAGACACGCAAACTAGACGAGGGTTAATACATCTTCCGTTTCAAATTTAGACACCCCAACCTTTCCCTGACTTGACATCTATGAAAGTAACTCTATACTGATACTTATTATTAACACCTAACACACGCCTACCCAATTTAAACAATTCGCCCTAGCTGTTACCATGGAAATTTTGATTTCAATTTTTAAAACACGTAAATTTCAGAAATACGTTATTCCAAAAAAAAATTTCACTTGAAGATGGAACAGAGCTTACTTTAACTCAATTTAATTCAAATAATTATATTGAAGTTTTCGGCTCTTGTTTTGAAACATGAGACTTCTTATGTCGCGATTTGGAATCATATTTTTAAATAAATAATTATATATATATATATATATATATATATATATATATATATATATTATTATTATTATTATTATTATTATTATTATTAAATGGACAAAGTCCGACAATTATCTTAAGACATTTTTATGTTGATACATTCTTTTTATAGATACAAATATTTAAGTAAATGCTCTGTTTATGTCCGAGAAATTTTCATAGAAAATATTCGTCCTTCGACAGGTATCGAACCTGTATCCTATACGGAACCGTCATATAGCCTGACGTGCCTTTAAAAAGAATGTATAACAATAAAAAATGTCTTAATATAATTGTCGGAACATTGTCCATTTCATAATGTGTGACGTCATTTGTTTACATTTAGATACGCCATGAGCAGATATGAATGTACGTGAGAGAATCATTAATTAAGTAATTAAGAAATGTAATTTTTGTGTTTATAATCGGGCAGTAATTATAAAGAAACCAGAATACAATTTAGTTGTATTATTTGAGTTCAGCACTGTTCTCCCCTGTTAAGACCTTTACTTTTGCGAAACACGTATGGAGAAGTTAATTTGAATTTTCAATTTCAACTGAGAAGGGTACCTACAAGTAACAGTATCATCTTATGAAATTTAACTACTGCTAAACTTTAATTTATATGATCTTATTTTTATATTAATCTCAGTTATGACACTTTCCATAAATGAAATATCAAAATTAATAATAAAATGAATGGAAATACAAATAACACAGTAAAATGTAATAAATGTACATAAAATTATAGTATTTTATGTACACTTCTGATAAAATTTCATAAGAAAGGTACCTATAAATTAATTAGATACCTTTTTCTTATGAAATTTAATCTCACTCTTAACAGTCTTATTTTTTAATTTCTTTATATTTTCCATAAAGCATCGTAAACGTAAAGATGAAAGCTAAGTACAAAAATTAAAAAAATTAAAAAAAATTAGAGCGCTGAAAGTTTTCCTTAAAAGTAACGAGGTAAATAATTTGTTCACTTAAATCTAAATAATTTCACTTCCTTCCATCCGTAGAAAGAATTATCCTCCCGTAAGTTATCTAAACGTCATGAATCTGTCTTTCGTCACCTGTCAAATGACGCGAAAGGTTATGACCTGCTTTGTTTTATTTTCAAATTACATTTCTTCCGCGCAGAAGCTAAGTTAAGCTTGGTTCAAAATATTTTAAATAAACATTATAATTTCTGATTCTATTAAAATAAGTTTTGAAAAAATGATAATTGATTTTTAAAAGAATATCAAAGTCAGATTTTCATCTTTTTTTATAAAATGGAAAAAAATGATTGAAAACGATGGATTATCTGTCCATTTATTTCACAAATAAAAACAATATTTTTAACGAAAATTTCAGACGTGCTAGGAACGATTAAAAAATGTAAAAAAATACCCCCAAAATACTTTGATCTTTCCTCTTTAATAATAATATGAACATTAGACGATAAAATTTTGTTTTCGTCAAGTTCGGCGTCTTTTTTCATCATGCTATGCTCTTTTTGTTTACATTTCGTAGAGGTACCTAGTAAAGGCACGTCAATCTGTATGAAGGTTCCGTAGAGGATACAGGTTCGATTCCTGTCGGAGGACGAATATTTTCTATGAAAATTTCTCGGACATTCAGGCCGGTAAATATTGTCTAATACTGTTTATTATAAACATAGCCTTTACTTAAATATGTGTATCTATAAAAAGAATATATATATATATATATATATATATATATATATATATATATATATATATATATATATATATATATATATATATATATATATAATGGTCTATATAAATATATACATACATAAATTCCCAAGAGGATAGAATCCAGGTAGAACTCAATGTCCAAGACAGAGTAAGAATATAATATAAAAAGCTTAAACACTAATATTCCATGGTCATAATTTATTCCTTTGGAATCGTAAATACGATCAATTCATCAGACCGACAAATTCAAAAAGAATTCTTTTTGAATTTGAAGGTCTGTTGAATTGATCGTATTTACGATTCCAAAGGAATAAATTATGACCATGGAATATTAGTGTTTTTAAGCCTTTTTATACACACACACACACACACACACACACACACACACACACACACACACACACATATATATATATATATATATATATATATATATACACACGCAGAAAAAAAAAGAAAATACTGGATTTTAAAATTAAATACATATAAACTAGGGTTAAATAAAGACTTGTGTATTTTAAATCTTTACAAATATTTCAATAGTTAAACATTTTTTTAGATATAGTTAAGAAATTTTTTTATACATCTAAAATATTATTACAGTTAGATTTACGTTAAAAATATTCGAACACAGTGGCATTCCATATCACGTGACATCCGCATCTCGCGACGGACGCTACTTGTAAACAAACCTCTAAAAACAGTTATTGCTGAGGAAAGATCGAGGTCAATCTGAAATATCAAATATAAATAAATACTTTCATAAAAAAAACATTATTATTTTTTTAATTTGCAACTTTTTAGTCGTTTTATATATATATAATATACAGAAAAGGTTAATGGTCAGGGTTGAATCAGACCTAAAGAGTTACTGCACATAAAAGACAATCCGAAACTTTATAAATCACTTCAGAAGGCTTATGTGTCGAAAGTGATTTAACTCTACAACAGTGAAAGATATAAGATGCCAATGATTTCGATTCGTTTTCATCTCCTCTTTAATTCAATGTCTACGCAGTTCTTGTTACGCGATATTCCGCTATTGTTAATTACTGTCTTTGTCCACGGCGACTGGTCAGTTGTTTGACTCTTGACAGGCATCGCCGATTTTCTGAAAATGAAGGCGAAAAAAGAAACCTTGCTGAGATTCACGAATTATCTCTGTACGATGTCAATATGAGGAATTCAATTATAGTCACTAATTTAGGCTTTAACAGGCATCGGAAAATTGGACACAGAAATCAGAACTTGCATTGGAATAGAGAAAGGTGCCTTGTGAAAGTTAAAGCAAGTATTAAGGATGAGAAAAAATTCTTTAGAAACAAAAAGACAGCCATTTTGCTATATTATCAGGTCATCCCATAAGTTCTATCCGAATTTTAACTTTTTGTTAAAATGAACGAAATTTAAAGAGTATTTTATAATGTCTAATGGAGCTGAACATTATTTTTATGTTTGGATGCATTTAAACTGATCAAATTTTATTTCAGAGAACAATAAAAATTAAATTTTGTTTGATTAAAACCCTGCTAACATGGAAGTACCCAAGAATCATTTGAGGCACATAATGCTTCATGAGTTCAAGAAAGGAAACTCAGCAGGCGAAGCGGCTAGAAACATTCACTCAGTTTATGAAGAGGAATGTATGAATGAAAGAACTTGCAGAAGATGGTTTGCAAAATTCAGAGGTGGAGATTTCACACTTGAAGATGAAGATCGAACCGGACGTCCAGTTGAGTTTGATGAAAAGCTTCTTGAAGCAGCCCTTGAAGAAAATCCTGCTTTATCATTTGAGGAATTGGCAGTGGTTCTCAGTTCAAACCATACAACTGTTCATCGTCATCTTCAACAACTTGGAAAAGTTCCTAAACTTGGAAAATGGGTGCCTCATGAATTGTCTGAAAACAACCTCGAATCCCTAGTTGACATCTGCTCTTCTCTCCATTCTCGCCAACTTGTTTCACCTTTTTTGGATAGACTTGTGACTGGCGACGAAAAATGGATCTTTTATTGAAATTTTAAGCGTCGTAGACAGTGGCTTGGTAAAGGGGAAGGACCCCAGTCACAGCCGATAAGGGAACTTCATGGGCAAAACGTTCTTCTTTCAATCTGGCGGGATTGCCAAGGAATAATCCACGTTGAATTCTTACTACCTAATGCAACAATTAATGCTCAAATATACTGTCAGCAATTAGAGCGTTTGAACCAAACTTTGAGGAAAAAAAGACCTGCTCTAGTGAATCGAAAAGAGGTGATGTTTCATCAGGACAATGCGCGACCACACACAGCAAGAATCACGTCACAAAAGATCGAAGAACTTGGTTGGGAGAAAATTCCTCATCCACCTTATTCTCCCGATCTTGCTCCTTCAGACTACCATTTGTTTCGTAGTCATTTGGAAGAAACAGCTTTTGTAACACAGGAAGAGGTTAAGACTGACATTTGTGAGTTCTTCGAATCAAAGCCAAAATAATTTTACAGTAATGGAATTAGTAAGCTTGTTAACAGATGAAAGGAAGTCATAGATAATCTGGGAAAATACATTGTTGATTGAATCTGTAATTAAATGTAACATTTGGTCACTTGTTTTCTTTATTCAAAATTCGGACAGAACTTATGGAATGACCAGATACATCTATCCTCCTATATGGAGTGAATGTTGGACAATTTCCTCGCAGATGAAAAGGAGAAAATGTTTTGCAGTAGAATGCTTAGAATGCCATGAACGAGCCATACACCCAACGAGGTTTTTGCTGCATTTTGACATTATCCCGCCAAAATTTTAGTAATTATGAACAGCCGAAAATATCAATTATAGAAAATAAGATGCGCTATAGACAAGGTTTATAAGATAACTTTTATACCTATTATTCTCTCTCTTTAACAATCTATCACAGTCTGGCCATGTCTGTCTGTCTATCTATCTATCTGACTCTGTTCCCATCTATCTATCTATCTATCTATCTATCTATCTATCTATCTAAGCCTTATCTTATTTATCTATCTAAGTCTTATCTATCTATCTATCTATCTCAGTCTGTTTCTATCTATCTATCTATCTATCTATCTATCTATCTATCTATCTGTCACAGCCTGTTCATTATCTATCTATCTATCTATCTATCTATCTGCCTCAACCTATTTATCTATTTAGGAATAATACAAATATAAAATTTGTCACTCAACTTATTGAAGCCTATTCATATCTATCTATCTATCTATCTATCTATCTATCTAAGTCTTATCTTATTTATCTATCTAAGTCTTATCTATCTATCTATCTATCTATCTATCTATCATCTATCTCAGTCTGTTTCTATCTATCTATCTATCTATCTATCTATCTATCTGCCTCAACCTATTTATCTATTTAGGAATAATACAAATATAAAATTTGTCACTCAACTTATTGAAGTCTATTCATATCTATCTATCTATCTATCTATCTATCTATCTATCTATCTAAGTCTTATTTATCCATCTAAGTCTTATCTATCTATCTATCTATCTATCTATCTAAGTCTGTTCTTATCTATCTATCTATCTATTTCACTCTGCTGCTATCTATCTTTCTATTTATAAATCAAACTGCTCCAGTCTATTTCTGATTACCTTCGTATTTTGTTGATTTTTTTTAATTTTTTTGTTTTTTTTTGTTTTTTGTTATCCTCAAAAAGAAGCTTCTTATTGTGATCAGTATGCTGCACCTGAAGTTTGTGTATACCCATGAACCTTCAATTTGGTATCACAGTTTTTCAATTAAAGGGGACACAACTCTCTAACTTTCAATAGCTCATGTTACAGAAATTCTGGATTCCCAAGTTTTTATTACTGCGATTCTTTTGAGCGATTTTTTTACGTCATTTTGTACGATAACAATTTTTATAACTTTGAAATAAATTTGGGAATAATCGAAATTAATTTCATTTCATCCGCCTTCGTTTTCTCTCTCTCTCTCTCTCTCTCTCTCTCTCTCTCTATCTCTCTCTTTCTCCCTCTGTCCTTTTATTTCGCCCACTCTTTCTATATTACTTAAATTCCGGCACCTCTCTTGTTTTTGTCTTTTCTTCATATGCACACACACACACACATATATATATATATATATCCTCTTTCTCTCTTCTCTTTCTTTATTCGTTCTTTCTCCCTGATTCTCTCTCTCTCTCTCTCTCTCTCTTCCTACCTCTTTGCTTATTTCTTTCTCCCATTCTCTCTACTTCTTCACTCTCTCTCTCTTTCTTTTCTCTTTCTTTTTCCTCTCTGTCTTTATCTCCTTCATTCGCTTTGTCCTTTTAAGCCACCATTTCTCTTTTTTTTTTAAATTTCGATCTTTTTTCCTTTTTATCCCTTTCTTACTTTATTTTCCTTCTTTCTTCTCATTCACCTCTCGCCCCTCTTTCTGTCTTTCTCTCTCTCTCACCATATATATATATATATATATATATATATATATTATAATTATTTTTTTAAAATTATGTTTCAAAAACGAGAGCCGAAAGCCTCAATACAATCATTAAAATTAAATTGAGGAAAATAAATGTCGCACAAAATCTGTGGTACCACCAATTCACTGTCTCATCCATTGAGAGTCCTAACACTGATAGGATATACATTGGTTCAACGAAGAATGAATTTAAAATTAGATGGAGGCAACACAAAAGCTCCTTCAATAATATTAGAAATAGAAATAAGACACCCCTATCCAAATATTTTTGGCATTTAAAAGAAATGAATAAAACACCAAAAGTAAAATGGAAAATAATAAATAGAACAAGAACTTGTAAAATCTGGGATGACCCATGCCCTTTATGCCGACATGAAAAACTACACATTATTAAGTTTCTAAATAATGAAAATTTATTAAACCATAGATATGAGTTAACGAACATCAACAAATTTTCGCATTAAATAATTAGCATGAAAAAAAAATTCATTGTCTCAAGGTTTCAAGGTTTAAAAGCTTAACCCAATCACAAGATAGAAAAAAACCCTACTTCTGTATGGAGCACTATTTTTTTAAAAATAAAACCAAAAATACTATTTTTTATCTAACGTGTTCGTTCCTATATATATATATATATATATATATATATATATATATATATATATATATATATATATAAAAATTAGATCCGCAGTACATTCAGAATCTAAAACGCTATGGAAAAAATAATTAGAAAATACTCAGAAATTTTACTCTGTTAATTAGACTATACTTTAGTCCATGTCACTTTAACTGAAAAAACGCATGCAACAAAAAAAATCGAGGATTTAAATTCGTGGAATTATCGCATTACTAATTTCAAACCAAAACATTTAAACAATAACTTTAGCGTTGCAGCATCGCATGTTCCAAAATAATATAACTGTCAATAAATAGCATATTTTAAAAAATATCTTTCGGTCTCCACTACATTTCGTTTTGGTGCTTACCTGTAATTGGACATATTACGCCCTGAAGATGACAATTTGAAATTGTCGAAACTATTCGGCCCAGAATCATCAATTACATTAAATAATAATTCAAATATAATGATCGTGTTATTCAAGGAATTGATATTAAGTTAATGTCTCATTAAGTCTTGTTAGCGAAGTGATTTCTCCATTAATCGCATTAACATTGCTAATTAATTCTTTGTATAATTACTTCTTTATGATACGATATATATGTACAGCACGATTTAATATATATATATATATATATTTAATATATATATATAATATATATATATATACAATTTAATATATATATATATATATATATATATATATATATATATATATATATATATATATATTATTATGACATTTTTATGTTTATACATTCTTTTTATCTTAAAATTTTGTCTTAAAATAATTGTCGGACTTTGCCCATTTCATCATTTGACATATATATATATATATATATATATATATAGGGAAGAGATTATAGTTGCTTCAACGAGAGAAAAGTGTATATATATATTAAAAAAGAAGAGAGAAACTGCAAACGATTTTGGTTGTAATGTGCATTTTTTTTTAAATATATATTATGCTTTATTTTCTATAATTTGAAACACGTGTTTCGGGTCTGTGAAAATTTTTAGATATACTCATTAGAAATAAAAACAACCACACATATCTACCACAAACCTACAGGCACCCAACAATATCTTCATTTCAAGAGCCATCACCCAAAAACCTACCTGAAATCCATCCCTAGCACGTAGGGTTTGTACTATAATGACTGACAAACACCTCCGAAAAACCCGCCTAGAAGAATTACATAGAACTCTAAAAAAAACGACGCTACCCCACAACACTAATAAACAAAGGTTTTGAACTCGCGAAAAAAATCCTTTAGACCAACTACGAAATCCAAAGAAACGTAACGTCGAACAAAATCTAGCATATGTCTCAACATGCAACAAGAACTATTTACAGAAATTTAAAAGAAAACCTGGTCCTACTTAGCTCAAATGACATAATAAATAAAAATTTAAACTGCAACTCTAAAAATGTGATTTATGCACTCAAATGCACAAAATTCAAGAAGTCATATATAGGTATCAGCCAACAACTAAACAACAGAGTTTCCCTCCACAATAGCAACATGAAATTATCAGACAGCAGAAAACTCTTTGTCTCACAACACATCTATAAATGTAACCCGGGTCAATTTAAATTCATGCCAATATATCAAACAGATAATTATTCTTACATACAAATACAAGAAAAGAAACTCCATAATCAAATTTAAACCAGCACTAAATATATCATAACCCCAGACGCCAAAACACACAACGTGCACACATAATGGCCAAATACAGTAGTCGAACCACTCACATGCATGCGCACACACTCACACGATGACATCTGTGGAGTATAAATATATATATACATATTGGCAAAAACAAATATACTCGAAAGCACACACACACACACACACACACACACACACACACACGAACCTTACACATCATAGGAAGTGTGTGTATGCGTATGTATGCATATATGTATGTATATATATATATATATATATGCCTGTGTGTATGTATGTGTGCATATATATCTGTGTGTGTATGTATGTATGTATGTATATATGTGTATACTAATTCCTTATCGAACACATTATGTATATATGGAGAGGGAATATATATATGCATACGCACACTAACAAAAACACACAATACAAAATCTTACTTATTATAAAACGCAGATTTTGTGTGTGTGTGTGTGTGTGTGTGTGTGTGTGTGTGTGTGTGTGTGTGTGTGTGTGTGTGTTTATATATTGGATCGGATTTACTACATTTTTGAACCGATTTCGACAAAACTTCACAGGACTTCGTAAAATTACCTTGCGGTGGTTCTGACAGCGCCAAAAATTGGGAAAATACAATTGTTTTTGCACGAAATCAATTTGAAAACACAATAAAACACGATTCTGTCGCCAGAATGATAAGGGGGACAACTCATATCGAGTTATACTTATTATAAAACCCAGGTTGTGTGTGTGTGTGTGTGTGTGTGTGTGTGTGTGTGTGTGTGTGTGTGTGTGTGTGTGTGTGTGTTCGTTTATATATGGGATCAGATTTCCTACATTTTCAACCGATTTCAACAAAACTTCACTGTTTTTGGCAGGTAGTGTTTCTTATTGTCTTGCACACTTTTTTCTTTATTTTTACATTCAGAATGCTTTAAAAATTCCATTTACAAGACAATTGTTTATAATAAAATTCTATTCAATCGGTAGACTCATAACGATTGAAAACAATATTTTTGCTTGAGTTTGACCAATTCGTAAAAAAAAAATAATTAAGACATGCGTGTCCGTCAGCCTTAAACAATAATCTTTGTCAGTTTTATTTTTCAGTCTTTATGATGGTCGATACTTGATCTATTTCTTATTGTTACATCCCCGGGCAACGCCGGGCTCTACTGCTAGTATAGAAATAGATCTAAGAACATACAGGGGTCATTAAAAGATAAGAATAGATATCTTGCCTCACCCCCGTTCTCGGACCAAACTTAATTGCTTTCTTACCCTTCAAGCAGAAGAGCTTTCTCACTGCCACTTTGTGTCACTACCATACAAAGAAGAGAATGTTTAACATCGAAAAATATATGGAAAATTAATTCATTTTGATAATATGGGGAAATATCCACTATTTGCCTGAAGAAATCGCGAACACGTGTTGCAAAATTCTAGGAAAAAGGCATAATGTATATTTAACAAAAACACATTACAACCAAAAACGTTAGCGGTTTCTCTTTTCTTTTTAATATATATATATATATATATATATATATGGCGTTTTCTATTGATTTCTGTTATCATTTCTATGCATATGAAGTTGCGTTTTTCTATTCCCAAAACGCTGAGTTAGTTGATATTACTCAAAATGGTTGTCTATTTGGACATCATATTACTGACCGTTGTTGAAGTGGACATTTTTACAGCTCAGATAACATAAGCAACACATATAACTACTTTTTAATCTCTTTTGTTTACAGACATCATTCTGTCACCTCCGATATCGAATTCGATCTGTGCAGCTTGTTTGCAATCCTCAAGTCCTTCTAACCTTGTTGATTGTATAAATACCATCTTCTTTTTTTTTCATTTTTATTATTTATTTTTTTTAACTGGTCTTGTTCATATATTTTAGGAGGTGATTAGGTAGAAAACGTTCGGACATAGCTTTTCTCTTTCCGGTTATTTCTCCTTTTTCTTATTCTTTATCGAACAGACTTGTGTCTTCACAGATGACATGATCTAATACAAGGTAAATATACAAGACGCTTCAAGAAGCAATTTTGATTAGTACACGGTTTGCCTAATTTTTAAGCAGAAATGAATATTTAAGTATTTTAAATATTTGTTTGATTTTTTTAACACTTAGGTCTAATAAATAGAAAACAAATATATATCAATATAAATAAACTTACTAGTAGTTTAGTTACCGTACAAACTCGTCTATCATGCGACTTTTTGAAGATCTAATTCTGAAGCTAATTTTAAGGGGGTCACATCATACACGAGGTATAAAATTAGCGTATGTACTGGTCCTGACTACATCAGTGACTAAACTATATATCCACTTACTGTAGTCCAATTAACTTCAAAACTTGGTATTCAAAGGTCGCATAAGTATATACGGTAGATCGACATGTTTTTGTTTCTTGAATAAAGTGTTTATTTTTAAAATACTGCTTCTCTTATGCACATTACACGATCCTGAGTCTCCACAGATTCCTTTTCTTCGTTATCTGTGAGTGGCCATACAGTTTTGGTTGATTGATATGTTTGTACGGCTTTATTATTTTTTATTCTTCTTGGCCTCACGTTTTCAACTGACTTGACGTGGACCAACTATATTGAATCAATAGCTGCATCTACTGAAAGAAAAGTTGATTCATTATGTCGTGCCAGAAGGTTTTTCAGGCCAGAGTCCATCTTGCATATTTACAAACCTATTATTCGTCCGTACGTTGAATCCTGTTTCCATATCTCGTCTGGTGCTCCTGTTATTCATCTCAAGGTTCGTGACAAAATCCAAAGAAGGATCTGCAATGTAAACAATCTTGACTTTGCATCTCGCCATCGGTCACTTTCTCACAGACGTCATGTGGCTTCCCTCTGTCTTTTTTTAAAATTATCTTCATGGCAACTGCTCTGACGAGCTTTTTTTCCCTGGTATCCCGACTACATGAATTTAAGCGTGCTACTAGAGTGGCAACTAGGTCCCACCTTTTACTGTTGAAATATTTAAATGTAACTGCTACTTCTACTCGAAAAATTTCTTTTCTCACACTTCCCGCCTGTGGAGCCCTCTTCTGCTTACTTGGTTCCCTGATAACTACAATCTTCAAAAATTTTAATGCAACGTCAATCAGCATCTTCTGTTGTCTTAAACCTTGTTCATCTTTTATCCTTTCGTCAATTCCCTCTATACGCAGTCTTTTCTCTCACTTTCATCTAACCCACTGCGTGCTAGTGGCATTCCCGCCTTGCTTGAGATTAAAAAAAAACGATTATTATTATTAATATTCCTTATAAGATGCAGGTTCGATTCCTGTTGATGAACGCATATTTTTTACGAAATTTCTCGGACATTTAGGCCGGTGAATGTAATTAATACTGTTTAATTAAAAAACAGAGCATTTATTCAAATAAGTTTTTCCATAAAAATAACTTATAAGCAGAAAATATATTAAATATCTGTCGGATTTAATCCATTTCCTATGATACGTTGTTATTGTCTACATTAGGCTACAATTTCAGAGCAGATATGATAGGTCTAGAAAAATCGGCAAAGGTGTGTGTTTAATAGCAATAATTCGAGCTCTCTTAACCGGAAGTTCGTTGTGGCTGAACGGTCATAGTACGATAGACTTAATAGTGGTTTTATATATATATATATATATATATATATATATATATATATATATATATATATATATATATATGTATGTATTAAAATTAATTGATTTAAAATATGTTTGTTTTTTTTTTTTTTTTTTTTTTACAAAATAGTGCTCAATGTAAATTTACAGAGCATTAATATTAATAAATCAATTAATTTATAATATTAATGCTCTGTAAATTTACATTGAGCACTGTTTTGTAAAAATAAAAATATTAATATTAATAAATCAATTTACAGAGCATTAATATTAATAAATCAATTATTTTATAATATTAATGCTCTGTAAATTTACATTGAGCACTGTTTTGTAAAAATAAAAATAGCTATAAGAACACCGGATTATATATCTTACTGTTCTTTCTTTCTTTATATATATATATATATATATATATATATATATATAGAGAGAGAGAGAGAGATAGATATATATATATATAGAGAGAGAGAGAGAAGAGAAAAAACGGGGTGTTGCAAACAGCAGCACACTCTTGACTCAAAAGGTCTGTGAGTAATCTATCGGGCAGCATTTGATAGATATCCCAAGATATGCTGTCATATACACGGATACAGCATTTACCATTTTATGCAGGGAATGGTCATCCAAACACTTGCGAATTTTGGAGGCTGTGGATATAATGTTACATCGACCGTCTTCGTGTAGACAGAAAAAGAATTTTAATTTTTCTCTGTTTCTTTTAGAGGGATGAGAGTTTTTTTTTATATATACTGACTAGAAACGTATATACTTTCTCCCCGTTTTAGTAATAAATTTGAGATTTATTTGTGGTTCTTCATTAAACCATTCTGCATATACTTGGGTTTCGCTGGGTTAATTTGTTTCATTTTGCTTCTTTAAGAAGGTACAAACTTATTATTCTGAAAAAGTGTTGGTAGAAAAAAGATCCTTTGAAGGATGCGTTTTTATATATTTTAGGCAATATACAAGTTTTGCGGTGTCAAAGTTCTGTTTATCATTTCTAGACCTAGAATCCTCAACACACACACACACACACAGGCAGAAAAAGCACCTTTTTCGTTCTGTTTGGGGACTCATCAGCCTTGCGCATTATCTGCCGATTCTGACAATCGAACCCGTAACCGTTAGGATACGGCGGAAGAATCAATACCATCGTGCCTGCAGACCACAGTGCCAAAGAGGAAACTAAATTACGAGACACAATATAACACATCACATAAAAAGACATGATGAATTATTATGAAAATTATAAAAATCCCAAAATTACTAATCAGAATATATATATATATATGTATGTGTGTGTGCGTGTGTGTGTGTGTGTGTGTGTGTTTTAGATTATTTTTCTTTCCATCATCTTTGTTATTAAATATTTCACATTGTGATAACAGAAAATCTGACGAGAATGGCAAAATGTTGTAAGAATCTGTCCACAGATTTACAGTGGATGTTCTAGCGATCAAAGCACTTTCTATATATTTTCATGTTAGTGAATTATTTTCTTTTTTCATTACAGTAGTATTATATATATATATATATATATATATATATATATATATATATAGTTTATGAAAAACTAGGTAATCCGTATGGGTAAACCTAAGGAGGATAAAATCCAGAGAGCTCAATGTAAATCCAGAGCAAATAATTTAAATAAACACAGACCACTTTATGGTTCCATGTAATAAATTATTTCACCACAGCCCTTTTAAAGGACTTTACTTCCAAACAAAAAATGAAAAGAAAATTTACACATTTTTGACGGGCCGTATTAAACATATGTAAATTAACGAAGTGAGGAAGTGAGGGGGAGGGAGAAGACATGAGTGAGTTAGCAGATATTGGCAAATTTAAACGGTTAACTTAACGGAAGTTATATATTGATATCGAAGGGGTAGAGAAGAAAAAACCCTTAGAGAGAAAAAAAGAGAAGGAAGTTAAGAGAGAAGATGTCACTAATTTTCTTTGTAAAAAAAAAAAAAAAACCGGCTAGAAATAGACGCTGTTATTTTGCTTTACTTTGAAAGTGTTATTTTGGGGGTTCATAAAGATTATAAATTTGAATGTCTCTAGACTGTCTACAGATATATATATATATATATATATATATATATATATATATATATATATATTTTGAACAATAAAAAATTAAAATTTCGGATACACTGTGTTGTATATTAATATTTTAGTTTTATTATTTAAATTTGGTTCCTAGAATAGTTTCGGCCAGCATGGCCATCATCAGGAGAAATTCCTGCTTAACTACAGAGTTAAGAAGGAACCGTTGAGAATACTAGGTCTAGACATGATGAATTATTATGAAAATTATACAAATCCCCAAATTACTAATCAGAATTATCTATATATAATATATATATGTTTGTGTGTGTGTGTGTGTGTGTGTGCGCGCGCACGCGCGTGTGTGTGTATTGGTATAATAGGAAAGAACTGTTAGATTAATGATCCTAAGTTCTTTAGTATTTTTGTTTTTATTTAAAAAAAAAAACAGTGCTCGATCCATGAATAAAGCCTAGATTATAACCATTTTTTAATATGATTCCATCTCAACACAGAAATTACTATATTTCGAAACAGGTCATCCATATTCAATTTTATTTTCAATATTAAACCTTAACTGTTGGATGTTTAAGAGTTAAGGTTTAATATTAAAATTAAACTTGAGTACGGATGACCAGTTTCAAAATATAGTAATTCCTATATGTCGCGATGGAAACATATTTTTTGAAAATTATAATATATATATATATATATATATATATATATATATATATATATATATATATATATATAAGTTTAAAAATAATTTTGAATATATTATCTGGATAAATTTAAACCGTTTTGTAATTTCGGTTTGATGAGTCAGATATTAAAAACTTACTGTCGAAATAATGTTATTACCCAATTCTTCGATGGTGTGTTAAGTTTTTTTTTCTGCTTGATATATATCATATTGCTCTGTATAGTGATTTTCCAAGCGTCGCTTAGATATGGCACAGGGCCGAAAGTATGGGGTACCCAGTGAGGATCGAACTCACTACTCAGTCGTAATTGTTTTAGCGAGACAAGCTTGCTATTACACCACCTCGAAGCGACCTATTGCTCTGTATATAAATACATTGAACTCTCTTCAAGGATCTATCTTTTAATATTTTATATCAAAAACACCTACTTGGATTATCCTTACCACTTACGGATATTATATATATATATATATATATATATATATATATATATATATATATATATATAGAGAGAGAGAGAGAGAGAGAGAGAGTTCTGTAATTATCACGAGACTGGTGCGTTTAAACAAAAGGTGTTTATTTGTTTAGAATCTGTCCAAATCCAATCATCGGTGTTTAAGACGAAGGGAGATTTTTTGTAAGTATTCTTTGTGAAAAGAATTGCGATTTGTCTGGGAATGAGGTGCGTTCAAGATTTATTTCATGCACATATATTTGAATGCCAGGAATGCACTGAGGGTCGATAGTGCCTGAAAAGCTTACTCAATGATGATTCACTAACCTGAAATCAGATTCAGAATACATTTACACCAGGAAGCATCATTGACCACTTCATTGAACTGACCACTTCACCAGAATTCATCATAGAAATTCAATAAAGAAAACCTGTTTTTGTTTGATCTGACGGTTGACAATGGGATACGGGTTAGCAAGTATGTGGGCTTGTGTAGAACCATTAAGTATTAAATACACTTACCTTGGTCAGTTTGACATTACAGTAAGGAAATTCTAATTACTGTTTACGTCTATATTTACTTAAAATTATATTTACTATCTGATGTGGGGCCAAAGTTGGGACCACAGAAGGAAAACACGGAACACGGATTAGAGGTAAGAAAGATATATTAAACAAAAAGGTTACAAAAATAGTGTAAGTGTAAGCGGAGCTTACTATGTGCTAGTGTCCAATATTGGTAGTCGTACGCGGCTGATACTACGGTATTAGAATACTCTCTCTCCTCCTCTTCTTATTCTCTCCTAGAGTGTTATGTCGCATACTTTATATAGTCCTGGAAGAGTCCATGTTGTAGGTATGTTACGGTCTCACAACACCCCACTTCCAAGAGTTTTCTTTTTTTTTCTTTTGAAAAGGAGAAAAAAAACATAAAACTGATAATAATTTTATCTCTTGGGATTTACGTCGAGCGGTTGAGTAAATTTCCTTTTCCTTTCTGAGCGTTGCACTTCAGGAGAGACTTCTATCTGAAGGTATGCGTCCGAGAGGTCGATTTTAGTAAAAAATTATCCACCATTGAGTTTATTGAAAATTTCTTCAGGGCTTGGGAGAGGATAGTGGTGATCTTGCAAGGCATCGTTTAACCCTGTGGAAAAATCTGCGCATACTCGTATTTGATTGGACTTTTTTTTTACGTAGACCGTAGGTGCTGCCCACTTGCTGAAATCTGTTTTTGACAGAATACCTGCTTGTTCGAGTCTATCTAACTCTTTGTTGATTTGCTCTAGAGCAGCGAAAGGGACATTCCGTTTCTTTTTGAATACCGGTTGTGCACCGTCCTTCACCTTGAACTTAGCTTTCATTTTAGTACATTTCCCAAGGCCGCCAGAAAAAACCTGGGGAAATTGTTGTTTGAGTTCCTTTTTTAGATTTACCAAATTGGACGTTGTACTTTGTATCTTGCGACAAAATGTACCCATTTGGCAATCCCAAAGATTGAATTTTTCTATCCAATCTGTTCCAAATAAGTTGTCTGAAGTTTTTAATACATAGGCTTTGAGTTTTTTGGTAACTCCATTTAGTGTTACTGTAAGTATTACCTCGTCTAAAATGTTAATCTTTTCGCCAGTTACGGATTTTGCTGTTTTATCCGTTTTTAATCAGGTCGGCTTGTTTAATTTTCGCCAAGTACGCCAGTTCATGGTTGAAAGATCGGAACCCGAGTCAAGCTGGAATTTAATGGAATTATTGAAAATATCCATAGTTACATATTTCCTTAAATTCCTATCGACAATACAGTCAGATTTGAGCTTGCCTAATTTTATTTTTGGGTGTTCTCGTTCTGTTGGCGTACCAGCACGAAGTTAAAGTATGCCCACTTTTATTGCAATTTTTGCAATATTTTTTGTTCTTAACTGGACAGAATTTCATCCAATGCCATTTACCACAATGGTAACATAATCCGGGCGGTTTCTTTAACCTATTTGGGTTTTGGTTACTGCGCAATTTAGGACATGAGATTTGCCTTTTGTCTTTTTGAGGGGAATAGGAGGTAGACTTGCTTCTGATTTTATTAATCTGAGCCACACCTGATTCCTCGATAGTGTTTGAGTCACACTTTACAGATATTACTCTTTGACAGTCCTCTGCCAATTTTTGGAGAGTCAATCCTTGTTCGTTCTCAAGCTTGTCAGTACCCGTCGTCTGACTTCGGCGTCTTCTGCTGATACTAGACCTTGTGCGAAAATCAAGCACTTGAAATCATCGGCAGTCAGTTCGGCTAGTTTAAAATCATTACATAGCTTGTTTACCGATGCTGCAAACGTTAGAAAATCTTGCTGGTAGTCTTTGACTGTGTTCAGGCATTTCCAACGTTTGTGGAACAAAGTTGTGTTAGGCCCGAATAGTTCCGATAGGAGCTTAATAGTCTCTGAAAAATCCAAGTCAGTGGTTTTCTTGGGTAGTATGAAGTCTACGAACCTACTATGTTCTGTAGTTCCCAGTTTTCTCAATAGTAGACGTACCTTTTTTTTACTGGGCCATTGTTCACAGTCTACGTTGAAAATATCTTCGTAGCGCCTGTAAAAAGCCTGGAAAGTTTTGTCTTCCTCTAGTACGTATTCAAAGGTTTCCATTGAATTGTAGATTGTACTCTGAGAGAATATTGTATCTTTTTCAGAGTTTGAGCCTTTTAATGCATTTACGAGTAATTCTTTAAGTTGTTTCTGTTGTAGTTCAGCATTCTGAAGCGTAATTTTTTGGAATTCCATTTGTTGTTTATGTAATTCCAAAAATAGTTGTTGTCTTTCTTCTGATTTTTGTTGCTGATCCAAATTTAGTTTTAGCATTTGGACGATTACTTTTTGAAAATCTTCCATATTTAGACAAACAAAAAAGATTTTTTGTTGCTTTGAAACCTGGGGAGGTACACAAAAAATCTTGATAGGTTTTTTTCCTTTTTTTTTTCTTTTACAAAAAAAATTATGGACAGACAATTAGTTAAACTAAACTAATAATGTGTTTAGCTTTTTTGCGATTCCATAGGTCCGTTATTTTTAACGTAATTGTATAAATTTTCACCACACTTATGCAATTTTTTTATAGAGGTACAAAAAGAGAAAACTTGCCTCAGTGAATTTGAGGAGAGAATAATTTTATGCACGAGTTCAACTCAGTTACATAAATAAAAATTTTAGATAGTTTTTTTCGAAAACTTGAGTCGTAAATAGTACTTCGGCTCTTGTGTTGTCAGTTTATTTTATGAACAAACTGTTTTTTTTCTTGTTTTTTTTTTGTGTGTGTGTGAGTGTGTAATAAATCGTTCTCGTAATGTTATTTGGACAGACTTTAATATTCCGTAGATGTCGAATCGCTGGTTCGTCACTGCTGTTTGGTATCGGAATATATATATTTTTTTATATGTAGACGCTGGGTGTTGCGTTTAAATTCCTGGAAGAGTCCATGTTGTAGGTATGTTACGGTCTCACAATACTATCATAAAGCCATGTACCTCAGCTATATTAAAAAAGTACGCTTTAAGCACAGTAAGATAAAACAGACATAGGCCCAATTTACATTAGATTCAAAAGGTAGACATTGGTCTAGCTTGCATTAGATTCAAACAGATCTGGTTTATACTGAAGTCAAAAAATACACATTGGTTTGGTTCACACTAGAGTCAAAGAAGTAAACACAAGAGCGCCTTACCTCAGGGCCACAAAGATAGACAGAGGTCTAGTTTATACTAAAGCCAAAAAGGTAGGCATTTATTCGGTTTATACTAAAGTCAAAACGTAGGCACTAGTCTAGTTTACCCTAGTGTAAAATAAGTAGACAAAGGACCTGTTGAGTCAAATGTGACATAGGTCTGAAGTGGGGAAAAACGTAGACATTGGTCTGGTTTATACTAGAATCAAAACCGTATAAATTGGCCTGGTTTATATTAAAATCAAAAACGTATAAATTGACCTGGTTTATATTAAAATTCAATAACGTATAAATTGGCCTGGTTTATATTAAAATCAAAAACGTAAACATTGGTCTGGTTTATACTAGAATCAAAAACGTATAAATTGGCCTGGTTTATATTAAAATCAAAAACGTATAAATTGACCTGGTTTATACTAAAATTCAAAAACGTATAAATTGGCCTGCTTTATATTAAAATCAAAAACGTTGACATTGGTCTGGTTTATACTAGAATCAAAAACATATAAATTGGCCTGGTTTATATTAAAATCAAAAACGTATAAATTGACCTGGTTTATATTAAAATTCAAAAACGTATAAATTGGCCTGGTTTATATTAAAATCAAAAACGTAAACATTGGTCTGGTTTATACTAGAATCAAAAACGTATAAATTGGCCTGGTTTATTTTAAAATCAAAAACGTATAAATTGACCTGGTTTATACTAAAATTCAAAAACGTATAAATTGGCCTGCTTTATATTAAAATCAAAAACGTTGACATTGGTCTGGTTTATACTAGAATCAAAAACATATAAATTGGCCTGGTTTATATTAAAATCAAAAACGTATAAATTGACCTGATTTATATTAAAATTCAAAAACGTATAAATTGGCCTGGTTTATATTAAAATCAAAAACGTATACATTGGCCTGGTTTGTATTAAAATCAAAAACGTCTGGTTTATACTAGAATCAAAAACTTATACACTGGCCTGGTTTATATTAAAGGTAGGTCGGCTTTACACTAGTGTAAAAATGGTAGAAATTGTCCATTTTACACGCGAGCAAAAGTAGTCATAGTTCTAGAGTGAAGAACGTAGACAATGGCCCGCTTTATAACTGGAGTCAAAGAGGAAGATAGAGGTACTCCTTACCCTAGATTCAAAAAGTTACACCTCTACTAGAGACAAAACGTTAGGAATTGGTTTGGTTTACACATTGCTCTAGTTTACACTCAAAAATGTAGACATGCATCTTGTCCAAACTAGCATCAAAAAGGTAGGCAGAGGTCTGTTTTACATTTGTGTCAAAATTGTAGAGATAGAAAACGGTTTAAACTGGAATCGGAAAGGTTGAGATAGTCCCAGTGAACGCTAAATCAAAAAAGTAGGCATGAGCCTAGTTTGCACAAAAGTCGAAAAGTTAATCATTGGTCATGCCTAAAAGTTGGTTTCTTTGCATGGTATTCCTTTGTAATGCAATCGGTGTATTCCAGATTGCGATGGATAAATTGACGTCTAAATGACGCAAAAATCAAAATAACGCTGACATCTCATTTTAACAGATATATTTACCAAAATTACACAAAAAATATCTTGAATTATGAAAGAGTAGATTTATTCAATAAAATCGCCATTGGCTTCAGTCACAGCTTCCAGATGACTTTGGGATCTCCTGCATCTGTTATGGACGGTCTCCTTGTGCAAATTTATGAATACTGCCATAACCCTTGTCTTCAGTTGATCTCTCGCTCAACTGCACCCCATACATAATAATCAAGGGGGTTGCAGTCCAAGGAGTTAGTTGGCCAGATGTAAGGGGTGATATGATCACAGACAGCCATGATGGGGTTTTGTTTGTTTGTGTTCCATGGTGCGGAGTCCTATTTCCAGAGTCTTGCAGCGGCCACCCTCTTGGCCCAGGGCAGCACTACCTCTCCAAGACGCTTGATGTATTCCTTCGTGTTGGGACTGAGGCCTTATGGAAAGATGTATGGAGGCATAACGTCGACATCACTAGTGATCACTCTAAATACCTTCGTAATCACCATTAAAGTCATTCAACTCTTTCCGAATCATCTGCACTGTCTTCAGATTGACACATAAAGACTTTGATATGTTGCTATTGGATCTTCCGGTGGAATGCCAAATAGTAAAGCATGCCGTTTCCAAATTTTTTGGTGTAGCGAATTCCGTCGTGGTGTTCGTTTTCTCACAGATGGTGCCCAACTGACCCTGCTATACTGTGCAGTCGACAATATCGAAAAAAAAAAAAAAACAACGCGCATGCGCAGGATTAAAAATATAAAATGTCGACAATTTAACCATCGCACCCTGTATATTTCAGTTCAAAGATGGATTTTTTTGAAAAGGAAACTTTGTTCAGCTGTCAAACTTCAAATTGTCTTTGCCGATAAATGGAAATAAATCAGCAAAAATTTCACAACATCTAAAACAATTTGCTCTGTAATTTATAAAAAAACTTGTAAAGCCTGACATTTTTTTTTTTTGAAGTTCTTACCAATCATCTTCATTTCTCGTTCAATTTTTTTTTCGCATTTTCGCATTTTCAATATTACGACCGCCTGGTATTTTCGGAATTATCGAAAGCGTGAATGAAAGGAATTTGTGACTTTTAGAAGCTAACATTTACCTCAATTTCACAGCCATTATCGAAGTCCCAAAATATGAAATCAAAATCTGAAAGGTGACAGTGATTTACAAAAGCTTTCTTTTTTCGTTTTTTTATATTCTTGACTTGAATGTATGTATATGTGTGTGTGTGTGTGTGCAGTATGTGTGTGTGCGCGCTGGTGTGTAGTATGTGCGTGTGTGTGTGAGTAGTATATGTGTGTGTACGCAGTATGTGTGTGTGCGCACGTGTGTGTAGTATGTGCGTGTGTGTATAGTATATGTGTGTGTAGTATGTGTGCGTGTATAGTATATGTGTGTGTAGCATGTGCATGTGTTTGTGTGTAGTATATATGTGTGTAGTATATGTGTGTGCGTGTGTGTTTAGTATATATGTGTGTGTATTATATGTGTGTGCATGTGTGTGCAGTATGTGAGTGTGTGTGAAGCATATATGTGTGTGTAGTATATATGTGTGCGTGTGTGTGTAGTATATATGTGTGTGTAGTATATGTGTGTGCGTGTGTGTGTAGTATGTGCGTGTATGTGTTGTATGTGCATGTGTGTGTAGTATATGTGTGTGTAGTATATGTGTGTGCGTGTGTGGTAGTATATATGTGTGTGTGGTGTATGTGTGTGCGTGTTTGTGTAGTATATGTATGTGTAGTATGTGTGTGCGCGCGTGTGTGTGTAGAATGTGCGTGTGTGCGTAGTATATGTGTGTAGTATATGTGTGTGCGTGTGTGTGTAGTATATGTGTGGGTAGTATATGTGTGTGTAGTATGTGCGTGTGTGTAGTATATGTGTGTGTAGTATGTGTGTGTGTGTGTGCAGTATATGTGTGTGTGGTATATGTGTGTGCGTGTGTGTGTGTAGTATGTGCGTGTGTGTGTAAGATTACCAGATCGAGGCCAACTAAAAATCTGTTCAATTTCAAATCAACCAAAATGTCATCACTTGCTACGCTTCATTGATCTCACTTTTACGTTCTTATATTTCGAAAGAGTTAACAATTTGATTTCCTTTTTGTCGGCCTAAGTTGTGTATAAGCAACCTTATGTTATTTTTTTTTATCCTGGGTCTGACGATAAACTACATCCGGCAGCATGAATGTAATTTATCCTCATACCATCATCGTGAGGTTTGCTGTTGTCCACAGGTTCACCCTGACACGGGGTGGTAGCACCTGTTAGGGTGCCAACTATGGGCAAATAGTTAACCCCCAAACTTTGGTCAAAACACTATGAAAATATAAAAATTTATAGTAAATATACCAGCAATACATTTTTATAGTAAAAAATTACACACAATAACTTCTGTAAGGAAAAAATATTTTATTAGTAGCAATATATTTTTGTTAAAAAAAAAATTACCACTAACAGATTTGTGTAACAACAAAAAATTAGTAGGAATACTTTATAACACAAAAATGAAAAAATAACCAACAATACATTTTTTGTAAATGTAATAACTAGTAATATTTATTCTGCAAATGAAACAGAAATGTGGCACAAGGCTACCATAACTAGTAATAACTAGTGCTACCAAGAAAATTAAATTTCGGTAAATGACCTATAAGGAGTTGATATATCCCGGTAAATACAAACAAAGTGTTTTGTGTTCGTTTTTGAAGCGATATTTATATTACACAACCTATGTTAATTTCATAGTTTTCCTGTCTGAATTTTATGATAAAGAAAATTCAAATATGCAAATCGAAAGCCAAATCGTAAACCAAATGTTTTGTGTCACGGACAGACAAATCATTTTCCCCTATGCCTCCAGTGATGTTTTGCTTTTTCAAGCAATGTTTAACACAAGCTATGAACATTTCACGCTTTTCCAATCTGAATTTTTTTTATCATAAAATTCAAATGAGCAAATCGTAAATTTCAGTCATAATTCTAAAATGAAAAAGTGAATTCGCAATTTGCTAATTACTGAACTATAAAATACCCGGGGAAATACATTTGTTGTACCGTCAAATAATTGAGCTTAACAATTTAAAATAAAAATACTGCAATGACAATTATAAGTATGAACATTTAAATAAGTAAGGTGATTTCTAAACGTACGTTAAATGCAGCACAAGGCCGAAAATATGGGAAACCCAGTGAGAATCGAACACATTATTCAATCGTAATTATCACGTGAGACAAGCTTACTAACGAGTAAACTATATAGAAGTGACCCGATTTTTATCTCGTAGCTTTGATAGGGGATGAAGCCGAAAGAATGGGACACCCAGTGAGCATCAAAGTCACTATACAGTCATAACTGATCTAACGAGACTAGCTTGCTTACTATTAGATCACTTCGAAGTACCCCAAACGTTTTTTTTTTTTTTGTGGCTTTGATTGGTAGAGGGTCGAAAGTATGGGGTACCCAGTGAGGATCGAAGTCACTATTCAGTCGTAATCGATTAGCGAGAAAAGATTGCTGACCATTACACCACGTCGATGCTCAGTGATTTCCTCGGCGTACCTTAGATGTAGCACAATGGCCGAAAATATGGGGTACCCAGTGAGGATTGAAGTCACCATTCAGTAGTAATTGACCTAGTGAGACAATCTTACTAACCAAAAATCACGTCGAAATACTCAAAATTATTTTCTATGCGTAGCTTAGATGTGGCACAAGGCTGAATGGATGGAGCGCCCAGTGAGTGAATCGCAAGTGATCTAGCGAGATAAGCCTAACCATTACACCACATCGAAGTGCCCAAATATTTAGATAAGTAAGATGGTAGAAATGAAATGATTCATACTTAGCAAGATTTTCCATTTCTCTGAAGCAGACGTGAAACACCTGTGAGCGTTATCGCCTTCTCTATCTTCATTCTTTTCTTTTCTTTTCTTTTATCTTCAAATGTACGAGATGTGTCAGAAAAGAAAGAGGGCTTAATTCACAAAACTAAATGCTAACTAAAAGTTTTCTCCTTCGAAATAATCCCCCGGCCATGTTTAACGCATCTCCCATCCTTCCACTGACTCCTCCATGAGCTCCCAAAAATATCCTACCAGGATTCTCCGGAGCTCCCTCATTACGGCCTTGATGACTCCCTTGAGCTTGGGGAAAAATGACACGGAGTCAGATCGGGTAAGTAGGAGAGTTACTTCAGCACAGTGATGCTTAGTGGCTTTATTGCCTTGCTTGATACCCACCCAATATTTAAAAAAAAACGCTTTCAGCTACATACTTAATAATGTTAATGTTTGATGTGCAGTTGTAAGAACCAAACGTGTTAGACACGTAATTAAAACATTTGTCAGAGTGAAAGTCGTACTGTAACTTTTCACGCCATTGTTACGAAGAAAATCCGACAGCAGTTTTCTCGTTTCTTCCTGTATAGATGTTTTCGAAGTCTGCTTTGTGGAAGACATATTAGAGAGCAATTCTCGTGGGACAATTTCCGGCAATATTAAAAGAAAAAAAGAAAATCTCGCTTTCTCTTCGTACGAATTGACGTGTTGCAAGTGCAGAAAAAAATCATGGCTTCCGATCTTCTCAGTGCAATTTCTCCGTCGACATTTGTAAAATTAATCTCATCAGACCAAAGTTACACTGAGAAACCCCCATACATATTTCCATCTTTACATTCAAAAGCCAATCAGCTGGATTTGTTTTTCGTCCTGATGGACGTCTTTCCCAGTTGCGAACGATATAAAATATCCGCCATGATAATTTTTTACAACTGGTTGATAGTATGCTCGCTACATTGTACACATTATTTTTTTTTATTTTCCCTTAAAAAGCTACTCGAAACAATATTTAATCACCCTATCAGACCTTAAATATGAAACGCAAGATTATTTAAATATTATCGACCCTATCCCTTCCTAAAGAGATGTTTATACTTCGATAAAAGCTAGATGATCGCAGTCGATGTTTACAAATTATTTTGATTTCGTTGGTATTGTTTAGCGGCATATCAACCTCTATGACTTACAAGTAAACGAGAAACAACATCTACGAAAGTATTGAAACAATTATATATCTCAAACATCCACATAAGTATCTGATGATCGATTTTCACACCGTTAAATTGAGATTTATGATAAATATCTATATTTCTGAGATGAGGTATTGTAATTATTTTCACTATTTACATCGTTCGGACTGCTGTCTTCATATTTATTGTCTTATTGACGTCGTTTCGGCCGTTGTACTCACCTGACTTCTTCAGGATCTGTCTTTATTCCTGACATGAGGTTTGTAATTATTTATACCATTTACATTGTTCGGACCGTTGTCCTTATCTTTATTGTCACATTCACGATGTTTCGACCGTTGTACGCTCCTAACTTCTTCCGAATCTGTCTATATTTCTGAGATGAGGTATTGTTACTATTTACACTATTTAGACTGTTCGGACTGTTGTCCCAGTCTTTATTGCCATATTCACGACGTTTCGGCCATTGCACGTTCTGGCTTTCTTTAGGATCTCTATATGTCTGAGATGAGGTATTATAACTATTTACAATATTTGCAGTATTCGGAATGCTTTCCTCGTCTTTACCGCCACATTAAAGGCGGTCTTCTTCAGCTAATATCTGTTTGAACTTTGACAGAAACCTTTATTTAGTCCACGGGGTTAGATTGTTCTAATTCCACGTGCCATGCCTTTTGGGTTTTAGTTTATTCACATTGATATTACAATGACATCTCCAATATTTTTGTTCCCTCAGCTGAGGCCAGGGATTGAACTCAGAACACTTTGTGCGAAATAATACATTTAAGCGCAAATTTCTTCAAAGATTCTCTTCTATTCGGCTTTGCTCGATCGATGAAACCCTTCGTAACCGACTTGGTCGAAAGCACGACGGGTCTAATGACGGTTTCTCATGTTTCATGTATTAAAAATTTTGTCTTGTACACTTCATCCTTTGTGTAACACCATAGCTAAAAATCCCATGGTGTGAGATCTGGACTCCTTGGAGGCCACTCGATGCCCCTGTCGCCGCGTCCAACGTCCTGGAAAATGTTGGTCTAACTACGCACGCGCAATAAGAGTAAAATAGGGTGGTGTATCATTCTGCATGAATATCATGTTATCCCAGCCAGACAACCGTAGGCGACACGTAATTTTCGAGCATCTGAAGATAGCGGTCTGTATTCATGTTATCACGCAGAAGATGTGAGCCGACGGCACTTGTTGTCATCATTTCGCGCCACACGGTCACTTTTGGTCGAGCTTGCATCTCAACCGTCATTTTTGGATCCTTATCCCACGACTGTTGTGACGATTGATGCAACCACCAACATGGAATACAGACTCATCACTCCAGAGGATGATTTCATATAATTCGGACCAATCTTCATGCCAAACTGATATTAGCTCCCATATTCCATTGTGCGATTAAAGTCTTCAGGTTTTAGCTCCTGCACGTAAATAAAAAATTACCCATTAGTGTTGTTTGCTTAAAATTTTTACGCCATAACTTCAGCGATAATAAATTTCTATAAGCAATATCTAAAGCTTAGTCCACCCAACACTATATATATATATATATTATTTCGATCATATATATATATATATATTACTAAATATACATATACCTACGTTTGAAGTGCGACTTAAGTTTCGCTGTTTTACCAACTCATCAAGCACGAAATATTATTAATATTAATATATATTTCTTAGCTTTGTCTAACCACTTTGATCACTGTTATGTTGACACCTTATAATAAATTTAGTAAATATTTATTTGTTATTTGTGTATGCACGCTAACGCGCGCATATATGGTTTCTAATATACAGTTATTTGATTTACACACCCCTATATCTATCTATATATATCTATATATATATATATATATATATATATATATATATATATATATATATGAAAAAATTTTTTAAGGGTATATATTTCTATGAAAAATAAATTTTAAGGTGCGATATATTTCTGGGATAAAGTGAAACAGCCTGTCGCCTCAATATCATATATATATATATATATATATATATATATATATATATATATATATTATAAACATTTAAAATATGCCTATTCCAACCATGTTTCAAAAATAGAAGTAAAAACCCTAATTTTATTTTTTGCAAATAAATTAAAAGCATTAGTTCCATTTCATCTCAAATACACAGCGACAGGCCATGGTTACAGAATATTCTTCAAATTGAACAAGGGGTGTCTAGATTTTCCTTATGACAGTATCATTGTATCACTACATTTTGGTAAGGGGTGAGGATGTATTTTACACTGAAACCTGACGTCGGTTGAATGGATGTCGTCTGAATTTAAAAAAAAAAAATTGTTAACGGTAAAAATTTTCAACGTCATCTTTTTAAAATTAAAGATTTTTTTTACAATATTTTTGTTTAACTACGATTTGATATTTTCCTTTTATTTTTATTTTATATATTCTTTTTTAGAACAGTTAAATATAGAATCCATTATATATATATTATTTTAACATTATTTATATATATATGAGGTTACATTTTTTTTTTTTTTTTTTGTATATGACTATGACAGCAGAGAGACTGATTCAGTAAACTTTTCTTTTATATATAAACCTATTATTATAATATTTCACATGTGACAGAGGAATGGGTCATTCAAAAGCTTACGTTATATATATATTAATTTTATTTTACTATAGGTGTTATTTTAAATGCGTGTAGTATTATTTAAAAGAAATTTAGGTTAGAATTCATTCAATTTAACTATTTATTTTTCAAAATTACTACTTTTTTAAAATATTTTCATTGTTTAGTTTTAATAGACCTAAAAGGAAAAAATTACTCATATTAAGTTATTTTTTCCTTATAAATTTTTTTTTTTTAAATTTAAATATTATTTAAGTAATAATAATGGAACTTACTACAAAACTCCATTTCTCAGATTTAGTAAACTTTCTGTGGTTTCAAATATATGTAACCAATTAATAAAAGTTTCATATGTATGTATAAATAACATGTTAGAATTCATTTTATTTTACTACAATTTTAATTTCAATTTTAAAATTATAACTTTAAAATTTTAAAATATTTTCATTGTTAGTTTTAATTTAGACTATATTACTTTATAACAGAAGGATAATTTCATAGTAAGTAAAAATTTTTTTCATATCAAAGTATATGTAAATTACAATTTTTAAACTTTTAATTTAGATATTATTTAAGTAATATTAATGGCCCAGACTACAAAACTATCTAAGTCATTTTCTCAGAATTAGTAAACTGTATAATTCAAGCCAAGTATGTATATGAGGTTACATTTTTTTTTTTTTTTTTTTTTATATAAAACCGTGATATAATGTTTCTCATGTAAGTTGCACATGGGTCATTCAAAAGCTTACATCTTATGGCATTTCTATTAATTTTATTTTACTATATTTGCTTTTTTTTGGATTCTTTTTTAGTGTGTAGTATTATTTAAAAAGAAATTTAGGTTAGAATTCATTCAATTTAACTTTAATTTTAGTTTCAATTTTAAAATTACAAACTTTAAACTTTTGAAATATTTTCATTGTTAGTTATATTAGACTATATTACTTTATAACAGAAGGAATATTACTCATAGTAAGTAAAATTATTTTTCAATATCAAGTATATGTAAATTACAATTTTTAAACCTTTATATTTTAAAATATTATTTTAATATTAATGGAACTTACTACAAAATTAGCCTCATTTCTCGGATTTAGTAAACTTTATTTATTACTTAATTTATTTATTTATTTTAAATATATGTAACCTAAGTAGTAAGTTTCATATGTATGATGAACAGGTTAGAATTCATTTTATTTAACTACAATTTTAATTACAATTTTAAAATTACCACATTAAAATTTTAAAATATTTTCATTGTTAGTTTTAATTGACTATATTACTTTATAACAGAAGGATAATTAATAGTAAGTATAATTATTTTCCATAACAAAGTATATGTAAAATTACAATTTTTAAACTATTATATTTAAATATTTAAGTAATATAAATGGCCTACAAAACTATCTAAGTCATTTCTCAGATTTAGTAAACTTTATGTATTAATTAATTAAATTATTTATTTTAAATGTATGTAACCTGAGAATAAAGCTTCTTTATGTACAAAGAATAATAACAGTTTAAAACATTTTTCCTGCCATTCCAATAGACTTTTTTTTTTTTATATATTATTTAAGGAAAATTTTGACAATGACGGCATCTAATAGCTATTTCATTTCTCTGATTCAGTAAATTTTTTTTTTTTTATAAACTTAGTAATATATAGTTTCTCTTGTATACATAGAGGACACAAATGAAAAATTCTAGACTTCCCTGTAGGTGTTTTATTTGATTCTTTTAGAGATTACATTGCTTGACGGTTAAGACTTGATTTCTGAAACCATTCTCTTATCTACTTCCCATATTATGGCTTGCATCTGACCACATGGTCAACCTCAGAAAGTCGGAGCAGAGATACAATTCCTCAGAAAAATAATAATCTGCTAAATAATTAATCGAGAAGCAAATTGTGTTCCAACGCGTTTATATTAAAAGGCAACTGTTTTTCTCTTTCGAAATGGTATTTCGTGTATTTGGCAATCACTGATCATTTGTGTTAGTAACAAAATACTTTGTTGCGTTCTTGTTAATGATGATAAACAGACATTTCACAAGTGTGCACACTCGGATTTCAGTTTAAAATTTTCACCAGCTATCAATTGCTGACGTTAATGGCATCTTAATTTAAACAGGAAAATAATAAATTGATGGTATTTAAAAAATATATATAATATTTGTTCATGATAAATAATATTTCAGCAGACTATTATTTTTAGAAGATGTATATCTCGGCTCCAAATTCCGGGGGTTAACAGCTGCGGTCAGATCTGAACCAACATAGGGAAGTCGATTTTGTTTGTTTGAGCTAGCGTTGGAAAGAAATAAGCGAGTTGTTTCTTACTCGTCAAGAAATGTAGACGTGTTCTCTTTCGTGTCTGAAACGGCTCCCCAGTGGTTAGGGACGACCCCGCTGGGTACTTAGATAATGGACATGTCGACATGATTAATAAAAATAGTTAACATTCTCTGCGTTGAAGTCTTTCATTGCCAAACCGAAACGATTTGCGATCGCCTGCTAAAAGAAAAAGCTAACCTGAGAGTCTCAACCTGCAACTGTTCATATTTGTTTTTTGCATAAAATTCAGTTGCGAATATTTAAGTATTTATATTTGCAGTTGAGATTAAGGAAAGGATCCCCTATAGTTTAATAATATAGAATTGGGAAATATTTTCTATGCTATTTATTAATTTCAGCCTAAATAAATAGCAGCAATTGTTGAAAAGTTTTAATAGTGAGATGCAATGAAACAGAAGTGTTGAAACAATGTATTGACATTCAATAAAGCGGGGATAAAGAATTCACAGCTAAAATAGAAGCCAAAGAAACGTTTAATTAATCCGTTTCCTTTATATTTTTTAGACTTTCAATTGGTATCTATGATTAAGGGATTGCTCCTGGAATTATGTAAATCGCTTTTTGCTCAATATCTTTTCATGTTAAAAAAAAATTATGTGTTTAATGTAACAGTGAAATAGAAAAATCTCTCAGAAGAAGAAAATGATTAGCAACGGCGAAGACAAAGCCTATTTCAAGACAAAGTTGAAGGAAGATGATCACTTAATAGACAAAGGTATCTGAATGTCTCACATGAAAAACTTGAAGAAATAAGATTGCAATCTAAGAAAAGTAGGCCTAAAGGAACTGATTAATTAAACTGTTCATTTTACTCGAGAACTAATTATGTCTATAAACTATACTCCCTCAGTATATATTTTTAAACGTTCAATGGTATTTATGATTCATTGATGACTTCAGGCATTATATAAATCGCTTTTGGCTCAGTATCTTAAAAATTTTAACTGCTCAATATAACAGTGAAATGGAAATATCTCTCAAAAAAAAAATAATAGCAGCAGAGCAACAAACGTGGGTACGATAAAACCTATTTCAAGAGCAAGTTGAAGGGAGACAATCACTAAATAGACAAAGGTATCTGAGTGCCTCGCATGAAAGGCTTGAACAAATAAGACTGCAATCTAAGAAACGTAGTCCTAATGGAACTGATTAATGAAACTGTTCATTTTGCTCGAGAACTAATTATGTCTATAAACTATACTCCCTCAGTATACATTTTTAAACGTTCAATGGTATTTATGATTCATTAATGACATCGGACATTATATAAATCGCTTTTGCCTCAGTATCTTAAAAATTTTAACTGCTCAATATATAAGTGAAATGGAAATATCTCCCCAAAGAAAAAGAATAGCAACAGAGCGACAAAGGCGGATACAATAAAACTTATTTCAAGAGCAAGTTGAAGGGAGACAATCACTAAATAGACAAAGGTATCTGAGTACCTCGCATGAAAGGCTTGAACAAATAGGACTGCAATCTAAGAAACGTAGGAGTAACTGAAATTGATTAATGAAACCGTTAATTTTGCCCGGGAAGTAATTTTGTCAACAGGAGAAGATACGTTCGCCTCACGCGCGGTTTTCACTGCTCCCTGGTCTTTTAAACAAGAGTAAAGATTTATTCCTTGCTTCCTGTTTAGGAATGGGTTTCCGTTTCCTTCTAAAGTCTACTTCCAAATTCTCCGCCGGAAATCTTAAATTTAATTTACTAATTCTTTCTTTATTTATTTATCTATCTCCTCAATAGAAGTTGATAGGTTCGTCTATCGCCCAGTTCACAATCCACCCCTTTCGTTTGAACAGAAGCAGACGTTTATCCCTTGTTTTCTGTTTAGGACTGAGTTTCGTGTTTTTTTCCAAAGTCTACTTCAACTCTGTACTTTTGACGACTCCGTCCGAACTCTGAAATTTTATTTAGTTTTTTCTTCTCCTCAATAAGAGTATGTAGCTTCACTTATCGTCCGGTTCTCACACCTGCTCGGTCATTTAAACAGTAGGTTCATACCTTGTTCCTTGTTTAGGGTTGTATTTCAGGTTCCTTCTAAAATCTTTTCATTCTATTTCACTCCCCCTCTAGAGTCTTAGTCGTATTATCGCCTTGCATGTGGTGAACTGATTTAAAACAAATATTTTATTTGTTCAGATTATTGAAACGTATAAAGGGAAGTAATCACATACATTTATTAAGATAACTTGATTTACCTTCCTTCCCAGTACAGATTGAGACAGAAAATACATAAATAAATACACATTGATAATTATTATATAGTCTGATACTTTTCAGATTAAACTTGTTTTACACTTCCTTTGCCAACTTGAAGAATACAAAATTTCCATTAAGCTCATTGCCTGAGGTAGAAAATAAATTTTATCGGTCTCAGTAAGTGAAAGTTCAGCTTTATAGTTACACGTAGAATTAGCTGAATCGTACCCAATATAAATAGCCCGGTAGGTCAACCAAGTAACCTATAATCATGTTAAGTCTAGGCAGTTGGTTCAAGTTTAGGTTTATTTTGTTTTGCGGTATATCAACACCTCAAAAATATTTAGATTTCGGCATGAGATAACCCATAGAGGTGTTGATATGCCGCTAAACAAAGACAATCAAACAAACTAATCAAAATATTTAGATTTCGGCAGTAAATAAACAATATAAGTGTTGATATGACATTAAACAAAGAAAACCAACCAATCAAAATATTTATATTTTGCCATGTAATAACCCATAGAGGTGTTGATATGCCGCTAAACAAAGACAACAAACGAAACCAATCAAAATATTTTGATTTCGACATTAAATAACCCATAGAGATGTTGATATACCGCTAAACAGACAACCAACCAAACCAATCAAAATATTTTGATTTCGGCATTAAATAACCCATAGAGGTGTTGATATGCCGCTAAACAAAGACAACCAACCAACCCAATCTGAAAGAACTCCTCAATGACATTAAAATCCCTTTAATATCCTACAGTTTCTGCAATAAATCGAACTGTATGCCAAAGTTAATCAACATTGTGGTTCACTTGCATGTCTTAGTTTACCAACTAGTATGCCTACTGACTTTTATTTCTTGGTCATCCGATTAACTTTCCATCCGACGTTGCGTTATTTGAAGTGTTTAGTATTTATTAATTCCATATCGTGAATATTTATTATGGATTCCGAATATTGGTGCCATCACTGCTTTCATTTCAATTCTCCATCACAGTTTCTGTTTTCGGAAAGTTTATCCTAAGTCTTATTCCTTGTAACACTTGCTATATTATTTTTTAATGTCATTTTTTAGCAACTATGAATACATATACCATGAACATAAGCCTCATTATCATCAGTAAACTTGTCTCGTGATATTTCAATTCTGAATAAAATTAAACTTCGTTATTTAATAAATTCACTCCACTTTTTCCCGCTTATTTAGATTCAATATTCATGAATCGATAAGTAGATAATTTGTTATAGTTCTGAAGTTATCCTAATGCCAAGAAAGGCAAAGAAGTGACATGAAAACTCGTTAATGATGTTGACGACAAACATGAGTAAATTTCGACTATAAAAACCCTTTTCTGCGGACTAATTGATGTCAGAGACCTGCAGTTGACTCGTCTCCAGACAGAAGCAATCGATTTAGAGAAAATGCGATGAAGGTAAAAATTTTCGCTCCATGAAGTTGGCAAATATTCGGTGTTTCTCTCTATTTTTATGCTTTCAACATTCACACTTGAATCGCTTTTATTTCTATGTCAGCGAACCTATTTTTTAATTATCTACATTAATAGTGTTTATGTCGGATTATTCTACATTTATTTAACTTTCAACATGACAATTTATTCACGAAAACATAGAAAAGAAATTATGATTTTAATTTAGTTTGAAATTAGTTACATCATTGTCAGTCTTTGTTAAGCGTAGACCAGTAATGCTCAGAGGAAACATTGTAGGCTACTATTCTTAATTTCTGACTAGTATTTACTTTATCCACTGTGCCATGCGTCAGGACACATGGCACAGTGGATAAAGGCGTTAGTTAGATCCAATGACAGGACCCAAAGAGTGTGAGTTCAATACCTAGTTAAGGCAGTGAAGAACTTGGAGAGGGGAATTAACAGGAGATAACTGACATCCATTAGACATGGCACGTGGAACTAAAACAGTCTACCCCATTGAGCCAAATAAAGGGTTTAGTTCGGCATTCCAAACACCTGAAGAAGGCCGGTGTTTACAACGGCCGAAACGTTGTAATAAATATGGCGACAAAGATGAGGACAATAGACCAAATAGTGTACATAATACCTCATCTCAAAAATATAGACAGAAGATGAAGTAATGTCAACATTTTTTTCATTTTTAATTACTACGTATTTATTTTAATTTTTTATCATATAACAGTCAAGCGTTATTTTTAATTTTTTACCAATATTTTCTTTCTATTTCAGTTTTTAAAAAAGGTATTGTCAGCCATTTTTATTAATTTTTGACTAGTATTTAGTTTCATCTTCATTTTTTATTAGATGAAGCATTGTCAGCCATTATTATTAATTATTGACTAGTATTTACTTTCATCTTCCTTTTTTATTAGATGAAGCATTGTCAGCCATTTTTATTAATTTTTGACTAGTATTTAGTTTCATCTTCATTTTTTATTAGATGAAGCATTGTCAGCCATTATTATTAATTTTTGACTAGTATTTACTTTCATCTTCATTTTTAGATGAATCCTTGTCAAGTATTTTACTAGTATCTACTCTCATCTTTATTTTTGTTAGATGAAGACTTGTCATCCCGGTAATACTTTTCCCATTACATGAAGCCTGAATGAATCAGGTCAGTCCCTGATGTCTGATGTGTCCGGATGGCTAATTACAGAGACAGCTGAGTAGTTTTTATCGCCAATCCCATCTATACACGGGACACTCACTTTAACCTCAGTTCTGTATCACATGTCATTCGAGTGGGCGTAAGGACGGGTTGGTATCGATTTGCATTTATTTGATATGATAACATTACGTAATATTTACACACACACACACACGCAGGCGTGTCTATCAAAAATTAACTTTATATATATATACGATATTCATATTCATCGGTGGAGTCAAATTTCACTTTTATGTCCAGTATCCCTGGGCTACCATGGCTCTCCACAACATCCCATTCTTTTTAGCAATATACACCTTTTTACTATCACTCCCATTGTATGTTATGCCATCGATCCATTTACACAAGCTCGTGAGGAAGATTTTCAGTTGTGTCCCTCTTGCTAACAATATGTCCTGTGAGTGTCGAATTCTCCAAAACCGCAATCCTCATTATGTCTCCCCCAACTCTTTCCGATTCTAAGTGTACTTTTCCTTTCCATATCCTTAAACCCCCCCTCTTTGCTCCTTGCTTTTGCAAATTCTTATTTAGATCACTCTGGCTTTCTTATTGGCTAGCCTTTCAAGGATTTGAAACGTACCTATTTGATACCCTTAGCATTTACCGTTCTGCATCATTTATAAATATTACTTCTCCTTTTATTCTATATGGAATCCCTTCAAAATATAGTTTTATATATTAATTCTATATGTTTGAAATTGCAGTAGCGTGACTCTCAATTTCAGTCAAGATTGTTTGAGGTGTTGCCATAGAGGGATATGACTATACAACCAAGAAATTTAAATTCGACTTGCATTGGAAAGACTAACATTTTGCTTGGCGAAACTTGTCACCTACAGAGAGCTAAAGCTTAATAAGTTTTAGTGACTGTATGGCAGAACAAGGTGTTGCCATAGAAGGATATGACTACACAACCAAGAAATTCAAATTCAACTTGCACTCTACTTTTCGTTTCCAATTCCTTAAAAATTCTTGTTGCTCCTTCTTCTGTAGAATTCCATCTCATTTTGTCAAATCTTCTCTTCATCTATGAGGATCTCCCTTCTACATATGTGAGAATTGATACTAAATAGCTGTTCATCATACGCTTATTTGGCATTAATGAGAAGTGTTCCTATTTTTTAAAACTTACTAAAAGCATTTTGCTATTGTCGGCAATGTTATTGCCTAAACTGACATATTTGAAATAATTTTAAAGAAAGCAAATTATGTAAATGATGGACATTGGAGAATATACCATATAAAAGCCATTCAAGCCATTCGTGGGGAAAAAACATGTTATATGAAAATTATGTAAATATTTTAATATTTTTTGCAACAAAGAAAACACTAACCTACGTCTACTAACTTTTACAACCGTGGGGTACACACTTGAGGTACGACCAGCAGGCATTTCGAGGTAATGCATTTCAAGTTCAAGCTAGTTTCAGTAATACCCTCTAAAGAGCATCCACACAAAGCAAAAAGAAGTAGGCTGTCAAAACTGAAGCAAGAATAAACCTCACTTTTATGGTAAAATTTAGCTGGAAGCCAGAGGACATTATTAGTGATGTGTGGAGCTTTTTGGATACAATTTAACGCAGGCCAGATTAACAGATATCCTCTGAGGAGAAGCATGAATCCTATCAAAATTAAAGCAATAAATAACAACAAATTTATGGTAAAACTTGGTTGGGAGCTGGAAGACCTTATTGGTGCTTTGAGAAAGTTTTTGAAGATGATTTCATGCAAACCACTCTAAAAAATACCCTCTGAAGAGAAGCATGTATCCTGTCAAAATTAAAGCAAGAAGTAATATCAAATTTAAGGTAAAATTTATTTGGAAACCTGGGGACATTATTACTGCTTTGAAAAAGTATTTGGAGAAGATTTCACACAGGCCTGTTTAAAAATTACCCTCGGAAAAAGAAGCATGTATCCTATCGAAATTGAAGCAAGAACTAACATCAAGTTTATGGTAAAATTTGGTTAAAATCCAGGGGACATTATTGGGCAATTTGAGAAAGATTTTGGCGATAATTTCACACAAGCCAGCTTAAAAATACCCACTAAAGAGGAACATGAATTCTGTTAAAATTGAAGCAAAAAATAACAAATTTATGGTAAAACCTGACTGACTTCTTGGTGTCTTGGAAATGTTTGGGGGGATAATTTAAAGCAGGCCTGTTTATAAAATAGCTTCTAAAAAGAAGCATGAATTCTGTCAAAATGGAAATTTATAGCAAACCTTGTTTGAAAAACTGACGGCATTCTTCGTTCTTTAAGGTTTTTGGAGAAATTTAACGCAGGGTAGTTTTAAAAAATAACCTGTAAAGAGAAGCATAAATCGTTTCAGATTTAAAGCTAGAATTAATATCAAATTAATGGCAAAACTTGGTTGGAATCCTGGTGGCATTATTGGTGCTTTGTGCAGGTTTGGGGAGATAATTTTACGCAGGCCAGTTTAAAAAATACCTTCCAAAGAGAAGCAAGAATCTTGTCAAACTTGAAATTTGTAGTAAACGTTGGTTGAAAGACTGACAAGAAAGTCGGCAATTTCTAAATAGGTATCTCTTTTCAAACATGGGTAAGATGATTTTGAAAATTTCAAACGAATCGGCAGACCACAGACCATCAACATCAATCAACATCAAAAAGATCGATGATGTTCGAGATTTAACTGAAGGCGATCGATGACGAACAGCAGAAATTATAGTTAAAATATCAGTTGATTCCGCCAAAACAAATTTATCCAAAAGCTCAGAATTGACCAAGGTTTCTGTCGTTGTATACCAAAACTGTTGCAAGTCGATCAGCAGCAGACATGGAAATTTTAAACAAATGAGACCAAAATCTAGAAGATTTTCTGGTGCCAATTGTAACTGGAGATGAACGTTGGCTTTGTGAGCGTGCCGCTCAAGATAAAGCTGAGTCAAAGCAATGATTATTCAAAAGAGGAATGTGTCAAAGCAAAACTAAGCAGGTCATGAGGAAAGGTTATGACGACAGATTTTCTGGTTGACATTTTCGAGAAGGAAAACAAAACAATAGCATCTGCTCATTACGAAAGTGTTTTGAGAAAATTAGCTAAAAATTTAGCAAAACAAAGGAAATTTTGTCCTTCATTACGGCAATGTCCCTGCCAATTCATCTCATCAAACCAAGGGAACATTGCCAGAATTTTGATGAGAATTCATAAGATACACATTTCCTTTTGCAAATATTTATTTAGAACCGTCTGACTTGCTTAGTGGCTAGCCTTTAAAGGTTTTTGAAAGGTACCCATTTGACACCCTTAACATTTACCGTTCTGCATCATTTATAAATATTACTTCTCCTTCAAAATATAGTGTTTTATATATTAATTCTATATATTTGAAATTGCAGTAGCGTGACTCTCAATTTCAGTCAAGATTGTTTGAGGTGTTGCCATAGAAGGATATGGCTATACAACCAAGAAATTTAAATTCGACTTGCATTGGAAAGACTAACATTTTGCTTGGCGAAACTTGTCACCTACAGAGAGCTAAAGCTTAATAAGTTTTAGTGACTGTATGGCAGAACAAGGTGTTGCCATAGAAGGATATGACTACACAACCAAGAAATTCAAATTCAACTTGCACTTTACTTTTCGTTTCCAATTCCTTAAAAATTCCTTGTTGCTCCTTCTTCTGTAGAATTCCATCTCATTTTGTCAAATCTTCTCTTCATCTATGAGGATCTCCCTTCTACATATGTGAGAATTGATACTAAATAGCTGTTCATCATACGCTTATTTGGCATTAATGAGAAGTGTTCCTATTTTTTAAAACTTACTAAAAGCATTTTTGATATTGTCGGCAATGTTATTGCCTAAACTGACATATTTGAAATAATTTTAAAGAAAGCAAATTATGTAAATGATGGACTTTGGAGAATATCCCATATAAAAGCCATTCAAGCCATTCGTGGGGAAAAAACATGTTATATGAAAATTATGTAAATATTTTAATATTTTTTGCAACAAAGAAAACACTAACCTACGTCTACTAACTTTTACAACCGTGGGGTACACACTTGAGGTACGACCAGCAGGCATTTCGAGGTAATGCATTTCAAGTTCAATCTAGTTTCAGTAATACCCTCTAAAGAGCATCCACACAAAGCAAAAAGCAGTAGGCTGTCAAAACTTCAAAATATAGTTTTATATATTAGTTCTATATATTTGAAATTGCAGTAGCCTGACTCTCAATTTCAGTTAAGATTGTTTGAGGTGTTTCCATAGAAGGATATGACTATACAACTATAGAAATTTAAATTTGACTTGCATTGGAAAGACTAACATTTTGCTTGACGAAACTTGTCACCTACAGAGCTTAATAAGTTTTAGTGACTGTATGGCAGAACAAGGACAAAGAAGGCTGGTAAAGGGAAAATAATTACTGTGCACTTCTTCTGTCACACTTCTTGCTTGTGGAACTTTCCTCCAGCTTCATGCTTCCCACTCAACTTTTATCTTCAAAAATTTCAATGCAATGTAAGTCATTATTTTCTGTCTTCTTAATGTTTGTTCTTTTCAATGTTATCTCTCCTTAATAGTGTCTATTTACTTTTAATTTCTAACCTTCAGTAACCTTTTGCTTACCTTGTTTGGGGTGAAATGATTTTAAAAGAGAAAGAGAGAGAGAAGCAAGAGGAAGCAGTGAGTAATTTAACACTTAGCACTCTGCAGCCTTTATAAATATTACTTCCACTTTTACTCTATATGGAATCCCCTCAAAATATGATGTTTTATATATTAATTCTATATATTTTAAATTGTAGTAGTCTGGCTCTTAATTTCAGTCAAGATTGTTTTAGGTGTTGCCATAGAAGGATATAATTGCACAACCAAGAAATTCAAATTCAACTTGCATTGTCAAGACTGACATTTTGCTTGACAAAACTAGTCACCTACAGAGTATTAAAGTTAATAACGCTAAAACAGGCTACTTTGACATTGTTAAATTCTAAGAACCTGTTATTCTTGTATTGTATAACTGGTTGTTATGATCGCCTACAATCATCGTAACATTTTTGTGACGTACGGAGGCCGTTAATGATTAAGTATAACTCAAGAACAAAGAAGTAAAAGTCAACCAAAGATAATTAACCATTTCAGTCAATACCTTGTTAGTAGCGCGGCTCGGCTTAACATCCGGTAAATCAAAAATCCTAAATCAAACTCCAAATCATCGACGCACAATAATTCACACTAATTCGACTGGATAGTTCCAATCAATAGTCACTCAATAATCATTGCAGTCAGTAGCCTGACACTGCTATTTATACACCTGGCGGAAGACGTATATTCCAGAGTGTCACGCTCGAACCTCGGAGTCGGTAGTTACTCATTTTCTTCCTATATAACATACATAAAATGTTTTCTCAAATTATTTCAGCCATTTCCTTTCCTAAAAGAATTACTCTTTTCCCAAGCGAACACACATGACTCTAAAAAGTGTAAAATTAAAAGAAAATGGTTAAATTTAAAACCTATTATTTGAAATATATAATACATAAATTAATTTCTCAAAGTAAAATAATATGAATAATACTTACATTATAAAAAGTATTTACTCACTTTTGTTTACTCGACATTACATCACATCGCTGAGCATCTTCCATAGTTTACCTTGACTTTCAGATAGCCTAAAGTATATTCATGAGCCTTCTTAATTGTTAAATTCTATAAAACTAACATTATTACTTCTGTGTATAAATACTTACTGTAAAATAAAATCCTTACATTTGCCCTGATAAAGTCCACCAGAGGACGAAACGCGTCATATAAGATAATTTTCCCTTTTTTCTTTATTAATAAAAATGTTTTCTTTAATTTCATTTTTCTACCAACTATTTGAATGGCCCTCGTATTTGAATGCGCGTGTATATGAGTTAAATCGAATTTGTATAAAAATATTCGTGTATTAAAATATTGTTTTAAAGGATAAAATTATAAAGATATGCCGAAATATGTAAAATTACTCATAAAAACAATGTATATAAATATTACGCATGCGCAAAGAATTACCAGCTGCATTTATTGAAAAGTTCTATAAATGGCGGATTGTCGCAATAAATGCAGTCGAATGAATCATCGCAGAATATTTTCCACTATGAAAGATGTGTCCAGTGAGATATCGATACAAGGGCAACAGCTGTTTCAAGCCGATTAAAGATGTGTTCGTGAGGAAAAACAACATTGCTACTGCAATATGCCGGAAGTAATGAAACGAGAAAACCATCTTGCCATTAACAAAAATGGCGACGGTGCATTGCTTACAAGGAGTTCTTTACGGTCGAACGATGGCAGATACTACTACACGACATGTGACTATATTCTTGAGATGAACAATTACCAAGGATTTTCAAGTTGTGCAGAAGTTGGCGTAAATAGCGACGTACAAATTGATCACGAGAACAAATCGACTTCAGGATTCCTATCTCAAAATTCTGAGTTTGACCTCTACCTACCGTTACCCCCCTACCGACATATACGATACTAAAGACTCAAAACATAGGCCTTGCCAGTAAATGATGTAGATTGTATATCCAATATACTGTCATCATGTGTCATTAAACTACCTATTACTATCATGAAATTGCGCAGATGATTACTTACGTCCTGAATATATTGAAGAAGAAACAATCCTTTAAGTTGTTTGTCATGTTCCTCTTCAGTTAGAACGGAGTTTGTCTATATTTCTGAGATGTGGTATTATGTACAGTATTTACATTAGTCGGACTATTGTCCTCATCTTTGTCGCCATATTTGTCGTTGGTTAGATCCAGTGACAGACCCAAAGTTGGTTAGATCCAGTGACAGACCCAAAAAAGGTGAGTTCAATACCTGGTTAAGGCAGTGGAGAGCTTTCAGAGGGAAAATTGGCAGGAGATAACTGATAACTGACATCCATCAAACATGGCACGTGGAACTAGAACAGTCTACCCCAGTGAGCGAAATAAAGGGTCCAGTTCGAAATTCCAACTACCTGAAGAAGGCCGGAGCGTACAACGGCCGAAACGTTGTGACAAATATGGTGACAAAGATGAGGACAATAGTTCGACTAATGTAAATACTGTAGAACGGAGTTATTTATTATTTAGTGCTATAATATGAGGAATAGATCAGACCAACATATAATGACGGAGTAGGTAATGGCTGCTCTAGTTACTGCTACGGCAAAAACAAATACTAGCTGATATGTTTAGAGACAGAATGCAAACATTATGGAAACGTGTTTGTTGTCAAGCGTAAATGGAGGAATAATGTACATCCATCTTGAAAAGTATAAGACCGTGTGTCTTTAATAAAACTCACTGTTTAAGAAAAAATCATACGGATGTCAACAAACGGAATGGATTCAGAATGCCCAACTTACAAAGCCATGGAGTTTTACTTTGAAGAGACTGACTTCAAAAAGTTCAGACGTCATCCAAGAACCCCCATAGTCACAACGCTTAACCGAGACATTCAAAGAACAAGGAAGAAATCTCCCACTTTTCCTTTGGAGAAGTTTACAATCAAGGAAGATCTACAACGAATCCTCAAACTTGCAGAGGACAGAGAAGGCAGGTAAAATATTGTCGAATCAATATATCACTGAAGATAAGAGAACATTTTAATTCATGGCCTCAAATGGAAACAGTTTTGATGATGATGAGACCAACCTACAATTAAGCTACGATCGTCTCTAAGTTTATCTTCTTGAAAAGCTCCTCTCGACTTCTGCTTCTGTTGTTGCTCAATCGCATGCCATTGAGTCCACGATAACAACCTTGTCCCTCGAGCCCTCACGGTCTTGGAAGACCGTCGGAGCATCCTCCAACGCCAGATGAATCTGCTGACGACAGCCTTCCAGCTGCGTGGTCGGTAGGTAGGTCTTTGTAGCCAGTTTGCAGACGGCGGGTCGAACTAGTAAATGACTCTGTTAGGGTGGTTATCAGATCGACGTAAGATGTGACCCTGCCAGCGCACATGGTGAATGCCATAAAATCTTTGATGTATAGGGGCAAGGTCATTACAATCGGTTAGGATATGTTTTACGGCATATGGCAATTTACATGTTGCACATTCAGGGGCATGTTCTGTTGTAGTAGAAATGAGTGATATATATAGTGTGTGTCCCGTTCTGATTATTGATAGGATGACTTCTTCCTTCCCCAAAAATGTCTAAGACCATGATACCATTCTGCGAGTATTGGTTTATTTTTGCAGGGTTTGTTGTTTAGTTGGTATTTCCATAACTCTTACCACTTGTTTAGAATCTATCACTTTATAGTTGCTTTGAAGTCAGTATAGACAATTTCAAATTTTCAATGTTCATTTTTAAGGATTCATTTGCTGCCATGTTAGATTTTCCATTTCCGAGGACGCCTAAATACGTATGTACCCAACAGATGATGATATTAATCCTGTTTAGTAATTTAACTATTAAGGAGGTGTTAGTGTTTATGTTTGTCACTGATTTAAGTACAGACACTAATCAGGATCAAATGTTTGATATTATTATTAGAAATATTTGATAATTTTCAACCGATTGTAGCGTCGACTGCTCGATCAATCAATCCTTATAAAGAAATAAAGAATATTTCCAGTACCATTAATATATACTGCTCTCCCGGGTCTTAAAGAAGCACGGTATATAAAATAAGGATTTTCAATTTTCATATAATACAGTCTTTTCTTTTGCCTCTTTGGAATTGTTCAGTTAAGGACGGATAGCTTAATTCTTATTGCTTTTGTTCTTATTTTCTGGAATCCATTGTACTAATTATCCCCAAAGCCATCAGTGATAAACGCACATATTTTCTTCTTTTTTTTTTGTTATTGTTAATTTATCAATAAACATTATTCTTTTAAATTAGCATTTAACATTGTTTTTGTTGTATTGTCGAGGTGAATGATACACAGAAAGAATGAGTGCTTAATAGATTTATTCAGCACCATTATCCGGTGATAACGGATACATACAAAAATACAGAACAATAAGATACAAACAATTAACAAGACAACTTAAAAAGGAATAGAGGAGGTTCAAATGCTGTATTGCCAAATGAAGTCCGAATATTAATCAGCTTAGTATCAACTTATTAATCAACTGCTCTTAATCGTAGACTATTTCAGTCTATAAGCCAGACCATCTGGTAGAGTGATGAAGGACTGAGAGCTACTCTACAAAAGTTTTTTAGTTTTAAATATTTTGTTGAAATTATTTTAGTTTATTGACGTTATTCTTTTTTAAAATAATTTAAATTATGAAATATTTTCATAAATAATATTAAATAGATAAACGAAAGCGTCAGTTTTATTCTTTTAAAAGATTATTTGTTAAAAAGCTTTAAAATATTGTCACTACCACTTAAAAATTTTAACATTAGCATAGTGTTATCATTTCTTTAGAAATCATATATTTCGACACAAAGAAACAAATGAAACTCATCAAACTTACAAAATATAAATATAAATAAATGTTGGTTATTTAATGCCGAAAATATTTAATTTGTTGAACCAAGGCAAAAGATCTCAATCTGGTCTACTATTTAATCCATTATGTGTCAAATAGCAGGGCAGGTCGGACTTTCCCAAGTGTATTTGCGCGTCAATGAATTTTGATTTGCTGATTGTTTTAACATCCTATCAAATCTGTTGTTTATTTAATATCGAAAATATTTTATTTTTAGATATACGTAAACAATTCTTTGGGTCTTTCGTTCCATCACTTTTTAATGCTATTTGTGGGATAGACCAATCTCCTTCAAGTAGGCTAGAGTAATCTTTACTTTTATTGTCTTGAAAAGGTCTTCTAGTCTAGCCATGTCATAAAATCATTGATGTCATTAAAATCGGTTAAAATATGTGTATTCAGAAGAATGTTCAGTTGTAGTAGAAGTGAGTGATCGATATAGAGTGTATCATATTCTGATTATTGATACGAGGAATTCTTCCTCCCTAGAATGTTGAACACGATAATTTGTGGCAGATGATAGCAAAAAGAAAAAAAATGTTTTTGTTTATAGATACTTTGTTGAAACAAAAATTTTATCTCGCTGAAATCATCTGTATTCTTTACCTTTATTTATCCACCACCTTTGTTCTGGATTATCCCATACAGTGACGTCATCAAAGCCCAGTCGAATATACCACTTATTATTAACAGAATTACATTTATTGAAAAAAAAGTTTGAATAAAGTAATTATAAACAAAATGATATTTTTTTGCTATCCTCTGCCAGCCGCAATGATTGAGAAAGCATTACCCGAACCATCGCCAGTGAGACATGCTGCAAGAGCCACTCCGTTTCGCGAGGCTCGTCCCTTAATCGAGACTCCATCCTGCCAATCCTACGAAGGAACACCATCGAATGAGGGCCAATAACCCCCAAAAAATCTATCAGCAAAAGAAGAATATTTGACTATTTTTTTATCTCACCGTCACGAGCGACACAGCTCGGCTCAACCGCGGACCTGATCAAATTACCGGCCGAAAATATATCAGCACAGGTCGCATCCCAAATCAACGACTTCCTCATTTTAAAAGGGAAAATGGTAATGCCATCAGGCTGCTTTCCATCACCACGGCGGGTTCGATATTTGGGAAGGGAATCCAGCAGCATCCAGACATCTTTTGATGATGTCGTTAATGGCTGCATGACTTGGAAAGCGGCCGGCACTCCGATGACAGGAGAGAGAATCCAAACCGAACTCCTCAATGGAAGCTCCACATCTGTGACGCTCACATAATTTGAACCCAATACGGATCGCGACTCCGACTCGAGTGAACTCGTTATCTAATAGGGTAACGGTAGATGAAGAGGGTACTGCGTTGAGCCAGGCGCCAATACTCGGTTGTGAAGCAGATTGTAGACAGGCGAGGCGAGGCGGTGCTGATCCAGAGACTCAAATTAGTAAAATTGGCCTCGCATTTTATTTTATCCCAGCTTTTATGTTTTGATGTATTATTAAAATGTATAGAAAATAATATAAGTATAAAATCATCATCAAATATATGAGAAAGTATTTATTAGTGTTGTTGGTAAAAAAATATTTAAAAGATAAATAATATACTAAGAAATTGACTATTCTGATCTGGACAAATATTTAAAAAAGTAAAAACAAAATAACGTGACGATTCGAAACGCTTTTCGTACAAATGCTTCCTCACCCATTTGAAATATTACGTTATTACAATCAATAAATAAGAAAACAGAATAAAATTATCGGAAAATGTTAAAATGTATGAATAATAAGGAAAGAAATTGTACGCAAATAGATAATGCGTATTTAATTAGGACGAATTACAGTCGAATCCATTACATTCACTTACGTGCTAACACCCTTGAGAAAGGCATGAATCCTTTTCTTCTGCCCCCAGCTATGGGCAAATAGCAGGAGAGACCAGTTTCTGTAGCTTTGGTTGGGGAAAAAATCTGCCTCGTCAGTCATGTATCGAAAGATACATGATCGCTTAAACGTGTATCAAGCATGGCACATAAATGACTGAACTTTTAACAAATGAATCAATTAACACAAGAACCCATCCCATAATCAAGCATATATCACAATAGCACATCTTTTATTAAAGCAAAATTAACCCGAATTCCCAACATTAATGTACAAAAATCGCCAAAAAAAAACTTGTTACAAAATCATGAAAAAAACGTATAAAAAAGTTCCAATCTTATAATTGTCATCATTTTTGTTGGTTTATGTGATGGAGCAATGGATAGCGGCTCGGACTGAGAAATCGGAGAGCCGAGTTCGAATTCCAGTGGTGTTCATTACATTCATTTACGTGCTAATACCCTTGGGAAAAGTTTGAATCCTCTTCTTCTCCTCCTTGGTTAGCAACTGGTCTACTGCAGAAAGAAATGGCAACCTACTGCGGGAAAAAAAAATCTGCCTCGTCTGCCTAAGCGTGTTTCACGTATGGCACATAACTGTATGTAATTATGAATTATCAAATTCATTTTACAAGAGACCGAACCATTGAATATCGGAGATCGCAATAATTGCATGCAACCAGCCAACCTTTTCAACTACGGATTAAGCGGATATCTAAAGATTAAAGCTTCTAACCATCGCCATTTACAGCGATTATCTCCATAATCGACAGACAAAACTGGAAATATCTCTCTTTTGACTCAACGGAAATTGAAAGACAAACGAACAATGGGACATGGTTTCATTCGCCCGAAGGGATAATTAGATTCGTCCATTTTTTTTTTTCGTTGTTCTTCTGTCTTGGTGGCTATGTATAAAATATCTCATAGATTTCTATTGTGTCGGAACAAAAGTTCTTAATGCTTTTTAAATTATTTCCAAAAATAATATCTCGATAATTGTACATATATTTATTCAACCGTAGATATGCGCCATTTTGTTCAACTACTTTCGTCATCTTTGATTCCATCCTCCCAAAACTTGGCGTCTCTATGGGCGATGAACGGGTTTAAGGTGTTTTTTTATAGACTCCCAAAGTTCTTAACATTAAGAGAATTTTGTAAGGATCGAAATAAGTTTTAATCTGAAAGTGCATGTACACCATTTTGTTCAGCTATTTTTTTTGAGACCGCTTCATGATTCCATCCTCCCAGAACTTGACATATTTCTGAAGGAAAAGAACGAGATTAATTGGTTTTTACAGGCTCCCAAAGTCCTTGCCATTAAGAGAATTTTGTAGGGATCGAAATAAGACGTCATCTGAAATAAGGAGTAATATGAAGGTGGAAGGTCAAGTGAGTGGGGGGTGTAGGAGCTAATAAAGTTAAACTATACCAATTTCTACCAGGCCTGCAAAGAGACGTGGTGTATGAAGATGACACCTTTCCAACTGGCCATTTCCAGACTGACTTTAAATCAGACAAATTGAGAACAGTACTTATTCGACGCATCACCGTCTTCGGATTGTCGTTTACTACATGACCTTTTTTTGTTCCCCATTGTAATATAGGGGAATAATAACTTTAAGTAAATAATTATAAATCTCCTAACATTTATATGTACAAAAATGCTCGTAAAAATGAGAAACAGTAAAATGTGGAAAGATAAGATAAAGAATGAGTAAAGTGTATGCAGTCTTTCCCGCGTGTCTTTTATAGATGTGTGTAATGAGTGGCCAGATAATTTAGTTGAAAAATACAAGAAGTGGCAGGGGTTTTCTTACCTCGAATTTTTGTTGAGTGCTAAGCGATAAATGTTACTATTAATGGCTTGAAAAAAAAAGGAGCTGAAATTTTCGTTGACGCACGTGTTGACGACCTGTTCGTGTTTACTGCCTGTCCGATAGCGAGAATGTCATGTGTTTGTGTGTGTAGAGGAGAAAAATAGAGTCGATTCTCATTGGTTTGGATAGGGGAAATTAATGATAATTTTAATTATTATAATTATTTTATTATAATTATTTTTGACACTATAATTAATTTTTATATATTTATTTTTATACAGACGAAACAATGACGGTATAATTGTGTTTTTAATTACTGGCACGACAGTAGTAAACAATTGCAGGTTATTTCATTATTTATTCAATCAGTGCCATTTTGCGCCGTTGTGGTCACCACTGCCTTTGTTGTAATTGTTGTTCATGGTGACATGCAAGTCATAATATTGCAATAATTTGCCGGTCACTTTTGCACCAGGGATGTTGAGTTTATCCCGTTTTTCCTCTCAGAAGTTTGTCCACCGTACAGCTACTACGCCCAGGCTGGCGACATGACGAGTTCACCAGTCGAGTCTGGGAACACTTCCGACTACCTCACACAGTTTAGCTGGCAAATCGATGCTGTTGACCAGGGTGTGGCATCTCAGCGCATATGCGACTCCAGATCTGCCTCCCAGTTCACTTGAGAAAATATTTTAAGATGCCATTTGTTTTCATTTAAAATCCTTTTAAAGTTAATTTTGCTTGGTTTAATGCAGCAACTGCAAATACACACACGCGTTACTATCAGATATCCACGGGTTATTCAGTAATTTTTTGTTTTTCTTTTGTTTTTTGGGGGTTTTTTTCTAAGATCGTACTTAAGTTTCCCGACATTTTTATACTATACTTCCTTTGGTAAAATCAAACGTGTTTTCTTTCTCGCTACATTAGCATTTTGTTTTTTCACAGTTTTTTGAACTTGGTTGAACAACTTTTACCTTTACAAATGAATTCTATTTCTTTTTCTCTCTCACGAGGATAATCAACGAATAATTCTACAAAATGAAATTTCTAAAATCAATTGGAAATGTGAAATCTTCGAAATAAACACGTCTCTACTCACACACTAACAGAGCGATATGTACTCCAACACGCATCAGTTCTTTAGCACGTACACCAGTTGGCACGCGTGTACATATACGCTGAAATAAAAACAAGAATCCCCACGAACGAAATTTAAAAAGCAATTTTAAAGAAATCTAAAAATAATTATTCTTAATCAAAAATCTTTTCTTTTTAATTTTTTTTCTTTTAATTAATTTCAGTCAATAAATCATGCGAATAGTCCTTCTTTCAAGAAGGTTTCTCACCTCGAACGCCTGTCGGGTTTAAAGTTCAATGGAAACCTCAAATGGAGCTTGTATATTGGTGCCGTCGCTAAATATATACCAGTAGAATTGTCAGTTCTTAGTATCGCACCAGAAAATACCAGAATCGTGCTATCATGTTCTAAAGAATCACATCAAACAAAGAATTGCTACCATATCAGGATTGGTGCTGTCTGTTCCTCTCTGTTCAATCTTGACTGACCTCAAACACAGCAGCCTTGTAAATGCTATCCACTCACTACTCTATCACGATTACTATTGCGAATGTTCAAATATGTTACATTTGTTTAAACCTTCACAACTAGCCATTCCAATGGCAAATCATCACCATTCAACTGGTGTCCTGGGTATGACGATAAACTCCATCCGCGTCCAGGGTAACACCATAAACTACGTCCAACAGCAAGGCAAAAATATTCAAAATATTTCATTATATACACTATTTATTCGGACTATTGTCCTCATCTTGGTCGCCATATTTATTACAACGTTTCGGCCATTGTACGCTCCGGCCTTCTTCAGGTGGTTGGAAATGTCGAACTGAACCCTTTATTTCGCTCACTGGGGTAGACTGTTCTAGTTCCACGTGTCATGTTTAATGGATGTCAGTTATCAGTTATCTCCTGTTGATTCCCTCTCCAAGTTCTCCACTACCTTAACCGGGTATTGAACTCACACTCTTTGGGTCCTGTCACTGGATCTGGGTATTACTTTTTGGGTATTATTATCCTGTCTTCAGCAACGATTTTTTTACCAGTGCTCATATTGCAATTTTTGCTTTTAAAAATATATATTTCTAAAAAGCAATCCTGAAGGCATAAAATTATGTACAATATATTTGTAGTAAGAAGCCTAAAATTACGTACAAGATAATTAGATTTTGGCATTAAATAACCGATAGAGGTGTTGATATGCCGCTAAACAAAGACAACCAACCAAACCAATCAAAATATTTAGATTTCGGCATTAAATGACCCATAGAGGTGTTGATATGCCGTTAAACAAAGATAACCAATCAAACCTATCAAAATATTTAGATTTCGGCATTAAATAACCCATAGAGGTGTTTATATGCCGCTAAACAAAGACAACCAACCAAACCAATCAAAGTATTTAGATTTCGGCATTAAATAACCCATATAGGTGTTGATATGCCGCTAAACCAAGAAAACCAACCAAACCCATCAAAATATTTAGATTTTGGCATTGAATAACTCACAGAGGTGTTGATATGCCGCTAAACAAGGACAACTAACCAAACCAATCGAAATATTTAGATTTCGGCATTAAATAACCCATAGAGGTGTTGATAAGCCGCTAAACGAAGAAAACCAACCAAACCAATTAAAATATTTAGATTTCGGCATTAAATAAACCATAGAGGTTGATATGCCGCTAAACAAAATCAACCCACCAACATTACTGCTTCATAGAATATTTGATATTCCGTTCGTTTCCGGTTTACACAAAGGATAGTTTGCCCTTCTCTTTCAGAAGATGACATTTCGTTATTTTATTAAGTAGCACAATAATATAGTCAGTGTCGATGTCTCTTGTCCTTTGAGGATCACATTAAAATCTATCTACTTTTATAGACCTTACCACTTTTTATCTTTTTTTTTTCTTAAACACGGTTATTAGTTTGCTTTGTCTGCCCAATCGATACGAACTGCAGAAGAGTCAAATAAACACTGAAAATGGCCACATTCCCGGTGGAGGCTTTCAAAATCGACAAATAAAACCGACCAATTTTTAACGTTTTTAATCGAGTGTAGACCGGAATTATATCTGCATACTATTCTCATCTTTTGAAACGAGTGTAAAACGTATATATGTGAAAACGTATGTGTGTAAAACGTATATATGTTTCTTGATTCTTTTGCAGACCGAACAGATGTCTACATTTTTATCCTTGTGCAAATAGATCCATGTCTACCTTCTTGACTCGAGTGTAAAATGAATCTATGTCTTTTTTCTTGAGTCTTGTTCAAAACCAATCGATGGTTATCTTTTTGATTCTGTATAAACCAGACACATGTCTAGCTTTTTGACTCGAGCGTTCTAATGTAAGTGATTCGGATTAAATATAAATTGCAGAACTGCCCAATAATCAGAATCAACAAAGTTTGCAATAAACAATAAAAAGAAAAAAATAATATAAAGGCAGTAAACAATATATGCAAGGAAAATTAACAGTAATAAAGCAAAGCAACAGTAATAGGGCAAAAAGTTCCCAAACTAACGATTGAGGTTAACACAGACGATCAGATTCGGCCTGTATGACGCCATTTTCTTTTTATGTTAATAAACACAAAAAAGGAATACAAAACTCAATTTTCCAACCAATAGATTAAATAAAACAAATTTTATAGGCGAATTATGCAAAATAGGAAAAGACAAAATTATTCATATAGTAGAAAATATCGTTTTAAATTGATTGATATAATTATTTTAATTAAGAACATCACATGTTGCATAGAGTGTCACCTTTGTTATTCTTACGTTAACAAGACGATGGAGAGAAAAAAGGAGCTTAGCGTTGACTTGAGACAGATCATTATTAATTCCACAAGTTGGGAAATAGTGCAGCTCTATTTCAAACTGGTTAGCTATCTCAAGATCTACGATACAAACCGTTATAAGGAAGTTTAAACTGTTTAGCACAACAGAGAATTTGTATGAGAATTTGCGTGAAAGTAAAGCCAAATTGTCACCAAGAAAACTGTGTCGCGAGGTTAATATAAACCCAAGTGTTGTTTTGCTTTCTAGCTTCAAGACAAGACGGATTGGGACTGAGTCGGATGAGACCGAGAATTAGCCTATCCTAGTGGTTAGGGAGAAATCCCAGCATGCATTTGTGTAGTTTTACCTATAAATTAGAGAGGCGGGGAAGTATTTTGAAGGCATTCATAACAGAATTGGAACCAAAAAACCGAGTCTTTTTCTTGAGTTTTATGTAAATCTGATGTCGACTTTTTTCATCCTAATCTGATCTTTTTTGATTCGAATGTAAAAACCCATCACGACTTCCTTCTTGAATCTTGTGAAAACCAATGTGATGTCTAGCCTTTTTTTTAACTCTAATGAATACCAAAGCTAAGCCTACTTTTTTTGTCTTAATGTAAATCAGACTCATGGCTACCGTATCGAATCTGGTGTAAACCGAATCTATATCCGAATGTATTACTCTTGTGCAATCTACCTTTTTTACTCTAGTTTAAACCAAACTTATGCCTACGTTTTTGATTCTGTTGTAAACCGGACCCATGTCTACGTTTTTTATTCTGTTGTAAACCGGACCCATGTCTACGTTTTTGACTCCAGTGTAAATCACACCAATGTCTAAAATTTTTTTCTAGTTTAAATTAAGCCCTTTTTTACTCTAGTATAAACCATTCATATGTCTATATTAATAAAACTTATTCAAATAGCATTAATACTATTGCTCGATAAAAAAAAAACTAGAATAGTGACTGCCACGGAAATAACGTGTCCTGCCTTTCAAATACTAGCAAATATTCAGCAATCAAGCGTTGCTAAACCCTCCCCATATCCAATGGCTGTCACAGCTACACTATCTCTTTACCTATTACATCATATTTATGTCATCTGGGTGATTCGTCTTCTCCAAGAGGTAAAAGGATGTAACTCTCCATTGAACTGCCGTGTCCTTTTTAAATTTGTGCCCTTATATATATATATATATATATATATATATATATGTGTGTGTGTGTGTGTGTGTGTGTGTGTGTGTGTGTGTGTGTGTGTGTGTGTGTGTGTGTTTGTGTATATATATATATATATATATATGTTAAGAAATGGACAAGGTCCGACAATTTATTTATTAAAGACATTTTTATGTTTAACGTTGTTATTTATAGATACAAGTATTTAAGCAAATGCTCTGTTTATGATAAACAGTATTAAATAACATTTACCGGCCTGAATGTCCGAGAAATTTTCATAGAAAAGAACGAATATTCTTTCCTGTCAAAGAACGAATATTTTCTATGAAAATTTCTCGGACATTCCGGCCGGTAAATGTTATTTAATACTGTTTATCATAAACAGAGCATTTGCTTAAATACTTGTATCTATAAATAACAACGTTAAACATAAAAATGTCTTTAATAAATATATATATATATATTTGGTTGGATACGTGTGTGTGTGCGTGTGTATTTAGATCGAGTATGGATAGGAATCTGACAAAATGAAAGGATAAAGAACAAGTAGGAAACAGATCTTAATCTAATGTCTTCCACTTTATTAAAGGTTCGTCAGAGATGAAATGATAAAGATGAGAAAAAGCAAAGAGACACAGATTAATTGTATGTTGCGTTTGGTTATTTCTCATTGGTTAGATTCGTGTCACGTGTAATGAAGTAACAGATAATATTCAAAGATATGTGAGAAACTTACTGGATGCTAAAGTGTATAAAAGGTAGCGAGACGCAGCAGGATGTTTTGAAAAATTTTGTTTACGTTTGATTTTTCATTAAAGCGTATTTCGTGAGTATTTTGTATATATCTTCATTGATTTTTATATGTTAGAAAGAGATAAGTTAGATTATAATGGATCTGTAGAAAAATGGTGTTGCAGTGTAGTTTTTTAAACGTGTGTTAATAGTTGATAATGTTGCTATAAATATATTTTCATAATATTTTCTCTTTAAAGAGTTATGTCCTTTATTAATAAGGCTGACATTGGTGAAATTAAAGTTATGTCCTATATCATTGTCATGTAAGACGAGAGAATTTGAATGTTTATCTAAACGCAAGTCTCTTTTGTATTCCTGGATGCGAGTTTTTTTAGATTACGTGATGTCTCTCCAATGTACAAGTTATTGCACTGTAGAGATTTGATAAACTGCTGAATTTAATTTATTTTATTTTATTTTATTTTTCATCCTGATTATGTCTCCGATAGTTTGGGAGGTGGTTGCTACAATCTTAATCTTCGTATTAGGGATGACTAATTCATTTGTGAATTTAGTTGAAGTGTTGGGGATATGATTATGAATTTTGTATAATTTTTGTTGGAAGTATTCGTTTATTTGATTTTATGGATTTTGTGAGATCGTTTTTGTTGTTATTGTTGTTTTGGCGTTTAAGATGTAATGACATGGCTAGTGTAGAAGTTTGAAAGTATTCAGGGCTACATGTCCTAAGGATTCTAAGCTAAAATCTTATAATTATTCCAGATTTTATATATATATATATATATATAGTAGTAGTAGTTGTAGTAGTAGTCGTAAAGTAAAAAATTCAAAATTATCTCATATGGAATATAGACCTATTTCAATGGACGAAAACTTCGTCAGTCTTGTTCAACCCCGGTATACAGACTATATTTAACGTGCAGTAAAAACACTTACAATAATAGAAATTGTGAATTACTACATTACTACAATATTCAAAATCTAGCGTCGCATTACTGAACGTTCAAAAAAATTCTTAACTGTTAATCATAGCAGACATTTTTTAATAAAACATATTTCAACAAGTATCACATTCATTTTTCTCTTGGAATTTTACCCGAAATTACCTGGAATTGAGAAAACATAACATCTATGCCTGAGGATGGTAAATGTTTTTACCGAAAGTACTTACAAGCAATATGAATCGGACATCTAATCCATTGTACAATTAATAAAAACAAGGATCATGTCGTTCAGCAAGTGGTCAGTGTGTTAATGCCTTCTTAATCTGTTCGCTATTAATTACATTAACTTTATTGATTTATTCTTTGAATGACTATTTTACAATATATATATATATATATATATGTGTGTGTGTGTGTGTGTGTGTGTGTGTGTGTGTGTGTGTGTGTGTTTATGCACAAATGTTATATAAGCTTTTTGCCTGCCGGGACAGATGGCGTATGTATTAACGAGTAAAATGCAATGTTGTTTTAGCGTAACATTCATTGTCGTGGAAATCTGAATTCAACGAACATTGTTCAAATTCCTTGCTAGTCTGTTACGTTCCCTTCCACAGAAATGCTCTAGAAATTGTCACGAATCTCGTTATTATCTCCAAATAAAACCTATGTGTTAAAGAGCAGTGTAGAACTGGGCCTCTTAGCCTTGAGTGGCACCCAGTCTAGGAAAAGAAAATCTCAAAATTCAAACCTTTAGAGAAACAACGGGAAACCATCCCAGTTTCTTTCCCATGTTTTCATGACAACTCCCAGATAATAAAGAAACAGAATCCGTGGAGAGCCATGATCTCCTACGTCTTGAAGGAATCAACCAACAATAACAGGGATGCTGAACAGTTCTTGTCCTGATTTACTTGCTAACCAAATGACCAACTATCAAATGTTTTTCATTCCTTCTTGTTCGGGTCGAGAACCTGCCAGGATTTTGTGACGTACGATGGCCGTTAATAATTTAATATAACACAAGATTTCAATGTTAAGATAAAAACAGTATTTAATTACAACCGCAAATAAATACTTAACAAGAACAAAGAAGTAAAAGTCAACCAAAGATAATTAACCATTACCGTGAATACCTTGTTAGTAGAGCGGCTTGGCTTAACGTCCGGTAAAGCCTAAATCTAGACCCAAATCATTGACGCACAATAATTCACACTAATTCGACTGGATAGTTCCACTCAATAGTCACTCAATAATCACTTCAGTCAGTAGTCTGACATCGCTATTTATACACCTGTCAGAAAACATATTTATAAGTCCAAAGTGCCACGCTCGAACCTCTGTGTCTGTAGTTTTCTTCAACGTGTATAATTCAATCAGTTGGCTCTCTCCAGCTGGTTTCATAGTTTATTAATACCGTGTAGTGCGTCCATTGCTGTTTGTTTTTGTTTTTATTTGTGGCCTTGTGCCAACTATAGGCTTATGTGTAGCCAAACCTATATTCCAACAGTTCGAAAAATTCCCAAATCCAAAGATTGTTTTAATGGACAAAACTTGAAAAATCATTTTGAATATTCGTAATATAAAATCAAACAAATGTATCTAACATTCATTTTAGTATAATGCCAAATTCGGTGGCATTTGTACCGGAAATTATTGCCGGAGGCTAATTGTTTTGCGCATGCTCCAAATGGAATTAGTTTCTCGATCGCAATGTTCTAATTCTCTGTCGATTTGTCTTGCAGCATGAGGAATCAAAGAAAGCGGAAAAACCATTGCCAGCAGAACTTCAAATTGCTTTGAAATCTAAAGTCCATCAGCTTTCCAAACATGACGTAAGTTTGTTTTCTATACTTTTATCTTGTTTCCTGTTCCAACACCATGCGTTCCTTTTAGTTTTGTGTTAATTGACGGCTTCTTTATTATGACTTCCGCTCCGTTCAACCCAGAAAATCTGCGATACATTTTTGGCAAATGTTCAAGATAATAATCCAAGAATAGAGCTGGAAATTTCAAGAATTTATTCCGTAAAATATATTTTTTTAAAGTACGAATTTGATTGCAAATCTATTTGAAGTTAAATGCAAGGTGTTCCTATGATAAAAGAGGATTTTTTAAACCTGTGTTAAAGTAATTACAAAGAACAACGTTTCAACACACATACACACACGCACACACACACACACACATATATCTATATATATATATATATATATATATTAATAAATATACATATTATCCCTCACCGATAGCAGGACGCCAGCACTATATATATATATATATATATATATATATATATATATATACATGTGTGTGTGTGTGTGTGTGTGTGTGTGTGTGTGTGTGTGTGTGTGTGTGTGTTTTTTATACTCTTAAGATATGCTATATTTCTGGGATAAAGTGAACATTGAAGTCAATTCTAAGAGGCGGTCGCCTGACGATTGCGTCTAGCATGAAACAGCCTGTCGCTTCTAAGTGTTGACTCAATGTTCAAATTTATATATATATATATATATATATATATATATATATAAAAGTATCATCCGAATAGATCTTCAGGTTGAAACCATGGTTGCGTATTTTAATTGACCTCCTGATTTTTAAAGTTATAAGCTCTATATAAATTTATCTTAAAATGCAATCTGACTGGTTCAGTTATATCAAGTGATCAAGCATAATTTTTCCCGCCAAAATTGATGTTCATAAGATTTTCTTCTCAAAATTTGGGAGTTTCATAGGCATGAGTAATGATATCAATATATATATATATATATATATTGCCATGTGGTTGGCAAATCAAACAGTTCCTCAATTTGCTTTTATGGTAGTGAGAATGTTGGCTTGTCCCTCCACATAATGAAAACAAAGAGCAGAGGAACTATATATATATATATATATATATATATATATATATATGTATGTATGTGTGTGTGTGTGTGTGTGTGTGTGACAACGACGCCGGTGGCAAAGCAGTATTACCCTCTATTTTCCTTTGGACAACATCAGTTGCGGAGAGAGGGAAGACGAGTTGAATGTACAAGCGTCCGCCGATAACTCATAAACCCCTGCCTGCCCACTCGAGCGTCGCTCTTCACAGCGGATGCTACACCGCCATCAACAGCTGAGACATAAGTCTTAAGGCGCAGGTCCATGGTGACTCAAGACCGATGGGTATATATATATATATATATATATATATATATATATATATATATATATATAAAGGTTAAGATTGCGTCTCAAGACTTTTATTGGACAACAATAATTTACAGTAGTACCAGAAAATTTATAAGCGTTGTCACATCAACACAGTACGCACACACACACACAGCTATATATATATATATATATATATATATATATATATATATATATAATAAAAATATACATATTATCCCTCACCGATAGCAGGACACTAGCAATATATATATATATATATATATATATATGAAGATTTATACTTTTAAGATATGCTATATTTCTAGGATAAAGTGCTCAATTCAGTATCAGAGATAGATCGTGTGTATATAGGAAATTGAACATTGAAGTCAATTCTTAGAGGGGGTGGCCTGAAGATTGCGTCTAGTATGAAACAGCCTGAGGCCTCTAAGTGTTGACTTCAATGTTCAAATTTATATATATATATATATATATATATATATATATATATATATATATATATATATATTAAAAGTAACGTCCGAATAGATCTTCAGGTTGAAACCATGGTTGCGTATTTTAATTGATCTCCTGATTTTTAAAGTTAAAACCTCTACATGTTAATATTATTTTTACTAATTTTTTTCTCACAGGTATTGACCACTTTTTAATACTACTGTTTCCTGTTCAGAGTCAACTCTGATCATTATATATATATATATATATATATATATATATGTGTGTGTGTGTGTGTGTGTGTGTGTGTGTGTGTGTGTGTGTGTGTGTGTGTGATCATTGAAGTCAACACTCAGAGGCGACAAACTGTTTCACTCTAAACGCCATCATTGGATCTCATGCGTTGTATTTTTTTCTCCAAGTATGTCTGGGAAATTAAAAAACAAAAAGCAAATCACACCAAAAATATCATGGAAATTAAGGAAAAGAACATCAGCCAAAAACTGCAAACTCTGCTTAGAGGAAAAAATAGCTATAATTACCTTCCCAGACCAAAAGAAACTACTAAATAAACGATCAGAACTCTAGATTTTTATATTATCATATTAATTATAACGTATTATTAAAGAGGTAAAGTAACAATGACTAAAATAAAATAATGGATAAATAATAAAAGTAACCAAAATAAAATTAAGATTAATATATATTACAGTTAACTTACAGAAGTAAGAATAAATTAGAATATATTTTAAGTTTAGAGTTAAATTTAAAGTAAAATTAAAATGAAATATATAATACAAATACTACTAGACTAGATTGACGGTGGTCAACGATGCAATGTTGATAAACATAATAAACATAAGAAGATTTCTTTGTACATTAGAAATTTCTTTAGCAAGTTTGTAAGGTTAATTCCTTTGTGTGTTTACAATTTATTGCCGTTTCGTATCCCTGATTCAACTGACTGTCATTGTTTGAGTATTTGATTATTTGTATTTTCTCCTGTAGACAGAGAAAACACGGTTCGTTTAGAGACCTTGAGATTCTAGCTAGTTTTAAGATTTTCCATTTAACTTGGGGTGTTTTATTTTTGTCTTTTATTTCCCAAAAATTCTTTGAAAGCGAATTCACGTTTCGTTTAGCAGCGTTATTAAAATATGAGATATGGTTATAAGAGCGCTTTTTGTAATCATTCATTGTACTACCGACATAAAAGCGTTCAAAAATCGATCAACGTTTTAGAATATCCATATACTAGGAATGTTTGTTAAACACTTGTTGGATAATGGGAATTGGTTGGGATTTTTTACAATTACATAGGTTATTTGTAGGTGACCCACTAGCGCCAGCATTAGTGTACCCGTTATTTTTATTATATAATCTCAATATTTTGAACTCCTGGGGTGATGTAGTATCGATATTTACACTATTTGCATATAGAGTATTGTCCTCATCTTTGTTGTGACTATCACCTGATTGTCTTCTGTCTGAATTTCTGGGATGAGGAGTTATCATTATTTACATTATTTACATCTGGACTATTGTCCTCATCTTTATTGTTACTATCACCTGATCGTCTTCTGTCTGAATTTCTGGTGTGAGGAGTTAATATTTACATTATTTACATGTGGACTATTGTCCTCATCTTTGTTGTTTTTTCCCAGTGTTTCGGATGTTTTACCCTCCGACCATCATCAGGTGTATATCAATCTGGATTACCTACAGAGAATTATATAGTGTACACTTTATTTTATCTACCGGGGTAGACTGTTGCCTTTCCATTGCTCAAGTCTTGGTATATTTAGTTTATTTCTTATTTTTAGCACTGCTCATGAAAAGGTATAATCATCCGCCCTTGTGTTTTAAAATACTAGACAAGGAAGAAAACTGGAGAATTAGACGCCTAGAAAGGTCAGTGTATATACCAGGCTATGATGACCTCTTTAGTAGGGCTTAGATATTTTATGACAATCGTAAGCGTTCGACTCAATCGCGTGAGCATGATGAAGGCCTCGAACATTTTCCGAAAGTTATGTTGACAATCTGGTGATCAGCCGTTGGCGTTATCCATTATAAATTTCTCGAATGTAACCAGAGCACCACTGCCGAAGTTTACTGCCAGTAACTGGATGAAATGCAGGTTCAATCAAGGGAAATTCGTCCAGCACCGGTTACTCGACGAGGACCAATTCGGCTTCGTCACAATACTAAGCCACATGTTGCTAGGATGACGGTGAAGAAACTCACTGACTTGAGATATGAGATTGTGTCTTATCTACCATATTCCTCAGATCTTTCTCCCACTGACGAT